>CM064514.1:61165804-61282891 GCA_032716605.1 Paralithodes platypus
ACACACACACACCACACCACACCACACACACACACACACACACACACACACACACACCCACCCACTCACACACACACACACACACCCACACACACACACATACACACACACCACACACAAGCATTAATACACACACACACACACACACACACACACACACACACACACACACACACACACACACACACACACACACACACACACACACACACGCCACACATACACACACACACACACACACACACACACACACACACACACACACACACACACACACACACACACACACACACACACACACACACACACACACACCACACACACACACACACACACACACACACACACACACACACACACACACCACACACACACACACACAACACCACACACACCACCACACACACACAACACACACACACACACACACACACACACACACACACACACACACACACACACACACACACACACACACACACACACACACACACAACCACACACACACACACAGACACACACACACACACCACACACACACACACACACACACACACACACACACACACCACACACACACCACACACACACACACACACACACACACACACACACACACACACACACACACACACACACACACCACACACCACACACACACACACACACACACACACACACACACACACACACACACACACACACACACACACACACACACTCTCTCTCTCGCGTTAGAAAAGAAAATAATAATAATAATACACACATAAAAAATAAGAATAATAAACATCACTAAATATGTACATACTACTAAGGGTGATGGGTTGGATGATTCCAATTAACCCAAAAGTTACATGCTGCTAAGGCGAAGGGTTGCATGATTTTTTTAATTTCTTTTATGTTTTCCCTTTCTTTTTTTCCAATCTTTCCTGTAAATTCCTTCTGGGGATTTCGAAGCCCAGCAAGGTTAATCACTTCCAACTTTTTCATGTACGGCAATTGCCGGAGGGAACGGAGGGTGGGGGGAGAGCCTTCTTCTTTTCTATCCTTTCCTTCAACTTTCCTTTTCTATCGGATATGCCATCTCTATTAGAATTAAGCCTGACCACCTCGTTTGGATCGTGAGGTTTGTGTGGCCAGTTTATCTATGTATGTAAGTCTCTCTCTCTCTGGTCCTGGAGGAGGGATTATAATGTAGTTTCCCTCTCTAGGGGAGGATGTTTTTAGGTTGCTCCCCAGATCTCCATCAAACTTTAAAGAATGCCCCCAAGACCCCCTTTAAAGAATGCCCCCAAGACCCCCTTTAAAGAATGCCCCCAAGACCCCCTTTAAAGAATGCCCCCAAGACCCCCTTTAGATAAATGTGTATATTTTTTGGTACAAAAAAGGCTCGACCAAAGGCCGTTTCCTCCTAAATTGCAGTCTCTTTATTCGTCGCCAGGACACAAAAATCAACACCTAAATGGCATGACAAATCTTTAAATTGACTAAAAAATGGGGAAACATATCTTAAAATCGCCAAGCTAATGGGGCGAACGTCTTAAAATCTCAAAACTTACGGGGCTAAACATAAGTGAGGAAGGCATCCAGAATAAACAACCCTTTAGGTGAAAACCTCCCCTTAATTGAGGTAAGTCTATAAACCTTTGAATCTTAGAGGTCATTAGTAAACAGTGATATTTATTGACAGCAACAGTAATTAACTATAGGTAATAAAGCTGTGCCCGGTTGGAAAGGATAACGTTTAATTACGATATGATCCCCCCCCCCTTTTGCCCCTTCCCCCCATATCCCTTTCTGTAATGAGACGCAATTCTTTCTTTCGTATTTTTTACTGACATGACGATTATTTGGAGGACTTGGGCAATCAAAGTAGTTAAATATATTTTCTATATAACTTTAAATCGTAGGGACCCTTCTATAGCCTAATCAACTTGTCATAAAATACCCTGATGGTAATAGAATACTGAATGGGTTAACAATCCCCTCAATATGATCCTACAAAGTTTATTCGATCTGTTTTATGAAGCCCATGTACTATACCCTGTTCCAAGTAAGTAGGCCAAAACTCTTGAACATTAAACTCTATATCTCACAAACGACTAGACTAATCGAGCTAATATTTATACATGTACACCATGGGATGGGTCTGCTACGGAATAGGTGTGGAAATTAGCAGCTTATTTTCTCTAGCCCTTTTTTGAGTTATAGAGGATAGGGTTCACGATTTGTGGCCACCCTATTTGGAGCAGGGTATAAGTTACTCTATACTTAACCCAGTCAGTATACCACAACACCCACACTGTCTTCATCTCACTCTCCTTTCCCCACCCCCATTACCCACACACAACCACCACACCTCAACCCACCCCTCTCACCATAACACCCCCACACTTCCCCACCCCTCACTACATTCACCCCACCATCACAACCATAGCCCACCAAAACCCACAGTATACGCACACAACCAGCTCCACTATCCCCCCTCACTACATTCACCCCATAGCCCACCATCACAACCCCACCCTATCAACACCCACAGTACCCCCAACACTTCCCCGCCCCCTCGCCACCCCAACCCCACCACAACACCCCAACACTCCCCCCCACCCCCACCCCCTGCCACCACCACCACCACCACCACCACCACCACCACCACTATGCCATTAGAGATAAAACCCACATCACTCCAGAAGACGAACAGTTTCCTCCTCTCCCCAAAAAGAAGGGTGCTTATGGTAGTACCCCCTTCAGTCCTCCTCCTCCACCATCACCACCAGCACCGTCTCCACCACCATCATCACCACCACTATGCCTCCTTCCATTCTTCACCATCACCACCGACACCACCACCACTACCACCATTATCATTACCATCACTATACCTCCTTCATTCCTTCTGAATCACCACCATCACCCTCTCCACCATCATCCTCACCACCACTATGCTTTCTCCCATTCTCCACCATCACTACTACTACCACCATACCTCCTTCATTCCAGCTCCACCACCACCACCACTCAGTACCTTCTTAAATTATCCACCACCACCCCGCCATCACCATCACCACCGCCGCCACCGCCACCACCACCACCACACCTCCTTCATTCCTCTTCTGCCACCCCCACCACCACACCTCCTTTATTCATCCTCCACCACCATATCACCCACCACCACCACCACTTTGGCTATATCATTATAACACGTAGACAATAATCTGACCTATATCAAGTGGCCTTTAGTCTTATTATTATCAGATATAATTAGAATAGTATAACTCCATATGCTAGCTTTGAACTTCTCTCTCTCTCTCTCTCTCTCTCTCTCTCTCTCTCTCTCTCTCTCTCTCTCTCTCTCTCTCTCTCTCTCTCTCTCTCTCTCATTGATCGAGTATTATATATAAAGTAACGCTTCAGTCACAATAATAAACTCGGGACACTGATAAAACTGTTATCACAATAAGGGTAGCATTGTGGAGGTGTGGTGGAGTGGTCATGCCACTGGATTGGTAATCCAATGGACCCGGGTTCAAATCCCGATATGTCAATGGGAAGATATTATTGGGATTGAATTTGTGCTGTACCTAGTATCAGTGCATTACCACAAAGCCCACCGAAATGCCAAAAAAATACCCTCATTGTTCCCTGATTAAATAACACTGTATGAATATTCCCATATTCAAAATATGTTACAGGGGGACAATGCCTAGTGAGTTCACTGCTCAATAGGTGGCGTTCTGAGAGTGAGGGTCTGAGTCTGGAGGGTGAGACGGTGAAGCGCTTGGGCGAAGCAACCGGCCGCTTCAGAGATGGAGCTGCTTCGAGCCATGATGGATGCTTCGCATGTCTCACTCCCCAGACTGGAACAAGACCTCACGGGCTTCACCGTGTTGAGCGGTGGAATGTACAGGCTCTCAGCCTATGCCCGAGAGGGAGTAGTTGAAATATAGAAAAAAAAAAAAAAAAAAAAAAAATTGCAATTTAATAGCATTAGTAAAATTAGAGTTTAACTAAACGTTACCGTATTGCTCATTCCCTATCAAATATGTTATGGGGGCAATATCTAGTGAGTGAGAAGCTCATTAAGTGGTGGGAGAGAAAATGGTTTGGAACAGTTCGGTGATACGGTTTCGAGAGGTCAGAGTTGCATCGGGCCAAGAGGAGACAGCCAGGTACCGTATCTCTGTGAAGACAAGACTACGCTCAAGCCAGTTGCAACACTTCTCTCTCTATTATATCTCTCAGTTACCTCACTTGCCACCTGGAATAAGACCTCCCGATATTGTTGTCTTGAGCAATTGATTCTAGAGGTCATGTCCGGAGGTAGAATTAGAATATATAACTAATATATATGGTGGGCGGAGGGTTGTATGGAGAGGGGGGGGGGGGTGAAAGGGAAAGGGGATGGGAAGTGGGGAATGGAATGAAGTTGGTAGTTATTGGAGGTGAATTTGTGCTGATTAATACATACCATATATATATATATATATATATATATATATAGAGAGAGAGAGAGAGAGAGGAAGAGGGAGATATTGTTTGTATCCTTTTGACATTTCAATTATATCGTGCCTAGCATATTATAATTCATTACAGTTTGATATACTCCCTCCAATGTTTGAATATCTTAGTTCTGTTGGTATAATTTTAAATACCTTGTTACCACTGTAATTGGTAATTATGACTAATAATCGACAAGTAAAATATATACTAAAATGCTTATACAATGGAAACCTGGGATTTAGTATTTAGTATAATATGACAATGCAGACACTGACAGAGAAGAAAAGAACACACACACACACACACACACACACACACACACACACACACACACAGTATATATAATAGTATATATATATATATATATAAATATATACCGGTATATATTATTCAGTATTATTTAGCATATCGAATCTGCCCACCAATGTTCGTGAACATCGGTTCATAACTTTGTGAGATATCTTGTTTACAGACAAACAGAGTCAAAAGCATAACATTCGTGAACTTCGTTGGTGGAGATAATAATTCTATGCATGTAATGTTTGTGTTTTTGAAGAAGCACTGGATCTCCTTTGCTTAATTTAAGGGAAATAAAACTAAGACAAATTGCGTAGTGAATCAAGTCACCTTAATGCGTTTCAGATAAATTTATCCCAGTATCTCATAGGGCCGATTTCCTTATTACTTCTCTCACAAACCTCGCCCTCCTGGACCCGATAGAGATGGATTTACATGAGTGTTTATACCCGCAACTTTTATCCACAACTCAAATCTGACATCTGAAAAACACATCGATAAAGATTCGGTCACCCATTATAATTCAACTTCAGTATAGCTGTCGATTCCAGCATAAGATTTTTTTTTTTCAATCTTCGGAGACAAACAAGTAATAATAATAATACAAATACTAATAATAATAATAATACAAATAATAACAATAACAACAACAACAACAACAACGATAATAGTATATAAGTAAGCCATGTTAGTGTCACAGAATAAGATGCAGTATAAGATAATCTCTAAATATTCTCGTGATAAAGTTGGGATAACACAAATTGCCGGAAAAAGCCCTAGTGTGAAGGCGATGTCACATGAGAGTTTTGCAGCAATTTTCGATGAGCAACAATTTCTCACAATATTTCGGGGGGTTTTCGCATTAGAAGCGGCAACTAGACTGACGGTAGATGACTGTTGGTGACTGAAATATTATAAAACTTTAAGGGGAGATGGGTCTTTTTTTTGGCCCCCTTCTCCCTCATGTTTAGCTCCATTCGTTTTCAGATTTTATGACGTTCAGCCCATTAGTGTTGCGATTTAAACACCTTTCGCCCCATTTCTTTGTCAATATTAAGACTTCTCGTGTCATTTAGGTGTCGATGTTTCCTGGCGAGAGATAGCGAGCCTATAATTTAAGAGGAATCGGCCTTCGGCCAGGACATTTTCCTATCGAAAAATGTGCAGCTTTATCTTGAAGGAGGGTCATGGGCGGGTGTGTTATTAAGCTTGATGGAGGTCTAGGGAGGAAACTAAAAAAATAAACAATAGAAAGCTAAACAAATGAGCAAATAAATACGCCCATTACCCCTTAAGTCAGACACTGATTCAGAATTGCCCGAAAAAGAAAATGCCTGAAAAATCTTTGGTGTAAGTTGATGTTGAGACCCTTGACTTGTGCTTCTCCTCTCAGGGGGGTAGGTAGGGGACGGATGCTGAGGCCAGGATTTATTCCGGCCGTATATCATGCTGGTTGTTTCTCTCCGGCCTTCCCTACATCCGGCCCGTAAGTGCGGGGGCCGGAGGAGGGGGGGCCGGAGGAGGGGGGGCCGGAGGAGGTGGAGCCGGGAGGGAGGGAAGCGACATGGAGGGGGAGGGAGGGAAGCGGCATGGAAGGGGAAGGGGGTGGAGGAGGAGGGAAGTGTTGGAAAGAAGAGAGCAAGAGAATTGGATTTATTTCACAGATATGGTAGCAAGTTCGTAATGACCCCTCACTTTACAGTAATTGCTCTTCTAATATTATTGGGAAAATTATTGAGATTCGCATGTCAATATTACCTGTCTAGAGCTCAACATGAAAATATGCTCTAGTATTAACCCTTTCACGCACATATGACGCAGAGGTTGCCAGATTAGCAGTAAGAAATAGAGTTCTCTCACTCCCCTAATTACCTCTCCAAAATTAGTTTTCTGCCCACAGCTAACTCAAAGACAATTGCAGAGGTTGAAGTAACTAAACTAAAGGTTTCTAAATAACCCTGATGGTAACAAAGGCTTTAAAGTATCCCCAATAGGCTCAAAATCGCGTCATATGTCGGAGAGGGTTAACGTAGTAACGATTGTAACTTGCAGTACAGATAAAATTTTCTCTAGTACCGATATAAGAGATATTGAGAGAGAGAGAGAGAGAGAGAGAGAGAGAGAGAGAGAGAGAGAGAGACGGGAATGACGAAGGAGAGGAGGAAACAGGAAAGGAGGCGAGAGAGGTAATTCGGTGAGAGACGAGAGGAGGAGGAGGAATAGGAAGAAGAAGAAGAAGAAGAAGAAGAAGTAGATAAAAAGGAGGAAAGAGGAGGAGGATGTGGTGAGTGGAAAGTGAAAAATTAAAGAGAGAGTGTGTGTGTGTGTATGTGCTAGTGTGTGATAGAGAGAGAGAGAAAGGGGGGGGGGAGGAGGGAAGAGAAGAGAGAGATATATAGTATATGTGCGTGTGTGTAAGAGTGAGATAATATGTATGTTTGTGTGTGTATAGGAGAGGTATGTGTACTTAAGTGTGAAAAAGCTTGTAAATGTATGTGTGTATGTGTGCAAAGTATATCCATAGTGTGTGTGTGTGTCAGAGAGAGAGAGAGAGAGGGGGGGGGGAGAGAGAGAGTGAGAGAGTGGGAGCCGGAACTAAAAACACTGGGTCACAATATCTCTTCGTTGCCATCTCTTTATTTGTAAACAGCATATGTATCTATATTAAAGTACCATTAATACGTTTCAATAAAGGGCTAACCCACCGCCACACAAAGACTTATACGGCATAATCGAGATAGATTAGAAGAATTATTAAATAAACACACACACACACACTCCCATTAGAACACATTAGGCTGATACCTATGGAAGTGAGTCATTGTTATATCTGTTCATGTCAAGTAACTTAGCAATTCCACGTGACTTACTTAGTTTGAACTATTTGTTTATCAATTTTGCATACAAATATTTTAAAACATTCCAAACACTAGATGTTATTTATCTATTTGTACCTAAACTGCTTCAAAGGGGGCTCTTAGTTATCATATTATTCAACAAAATAAAATGTGAATTAAATCTGTAGCCATTAAAAATTAGTTATCATATCAATTAAGGGGGAAGGGTTTATTTTCAGGTCGATTATTTCCTATATTTATTAGTATTTTAGTTTCCTCCCTAGTCCTCCCTAGTCCTCCCTAGTCCTCCATCAAACTTTAAGACACATCCATTAGATCCCCCTTCTAGATTAACTTGTACATTTTTCGGTAGAAAAATTTCCCTGGCGAAGGCCGGTTCTTCCAAAATTACAGGCTCACTATCGTTCGCCAGGAAGAAAATAGACACTAAATAGCACGAAAGGTCTTAATATAGACAAAGAATTTGGGCGAAAGGTCTTAAAATCGACAAACTTAAAATCTGAAAACTAATAAACTAAGAGAGCCCAGCACAACGACCCATCTCCCCTTAACAGCCCTTTATTGGAGTTTATGCTGAAAATTTGGCCACTTTGAATGGTATCGACTCCTGTGATTTGGTGGTCTTGCTCATCGACTAAGATATTGTTGTTGTCGTGTTTTTCTGAGACTTAATGCTTGATGAAATTAAGGGGGGTGACCTGCTTTTTGTTATTTCTGTCCTTTTCTCTCTTTCTCTGGCTTGTATCCATTCGGCCCCATTCAGCCAACTATTTTAAGACTTTTATCCCCATCTAGGTGTCGATTTCTTCCTGGCGAGCGATAGCGAGCCAGCATTATATGAAGAAATCCGGCTTCGCCGGAGACATTTTTCTATCGAAAAATTACAAATTTAGCCTGCTGTCAAACAAAAATAAAAAATATGCTGGCTCGCTACCGCTCACCAGTAAAAATTGACACCTGGATGGGGATAAACGTCTTAAAACAGTAGGCTGAATGGGGCCAAATGGATACAAGCCAGAGAAAGATAGAAAAGGACAGAACAAAAACAGGTCACCCCCCTTAACCATATGAAAGTTCCAGGCTATAAGGAAGTTGGAGCTGTAAACATCGATATAGAACAGTTTGCATTAATAATGTAGATTTCTGGTGAATAGACAGTATGATTTGTTTTGGTTTTAGTAATTTATAGATGTACTACGACCGTATTATAGATGTACTACGACCGTATTATAGATGTACTACGACCGTATTATAGTTGTACTACGACCGTATTATAGTTGTTAATTCTGCTAAATATCGATGTCTATACCTCCAACTTCCTTATAGCCTGAAACTCGTAAGTGGTCAATGGAATAGGAGTGTTTCTGGCATGTGAATAACGAAATGATAGATATTAGGTAACCTTTAAATGTCAAACGAATTATTCTCTTTCACCTAATAAAAATCCAAAGGTGTTCATTATCCATCCAATCAGAATTAATGATAGGTGAGGAAGATAGTCTAGTTACCAAGTTAATTGGTCGACCTATTTATAGCCTCAAAATTAGCATATCCTCTCAGAAGAAATACCATTGATTAATGAAATACAATTATCTGTGAATTACTGTAAATTACCCCATTATATACAGTATATATACAGTATATATATATATATATGTGTGTATATAACACAATAAAAAAACAGTATACCATTGATTAACAAAAAACTAAGCCTTCCCTATAAAAGACATATAGGTTTGTCTATCCTGGAATGAAATGGTGTGACATTTGAATCCCCCCCCCCCCACCCCCCTCCCCCAACACACTCTCTCTCTCTCTCTCGCTCTCTCTCTCTCTCTCTCTCTCTCTCTCTCTCTCTCTCTCTCTCTCTAAATAAAATAGCGTAGCATCTGGCTCCTCCTCTCTTGAGAAGGTGGAGTTAATTACTAACTTTTAGCACAAACACCACTAGTAGCTCTCTCTCTCTCTCTCTCTCTGTCTCTCTCGCTCTCGCTCTCGCTCTCTCTCTCTCTCTCTCTCTCTCTCTCTCTCTCTCTCTCTCTCTCTCTCTCTCTCTCTCTCTCTCTCTCTCTCTCTCTCTCTCTCTCTCTCTGTGTGTGTGTCCTGCGTGATTATCTGTGTATATATGTGTGTATCCAAATTACCTATCAATTGGTGATATGCACATTATCACATCTTCTGTTATATGTACTGATCTCGGATTGTGTCTAAGCTCTCCCCGATATGAATAGGAAATGTAAAATTACTTATATTTTCTTTGGCATCTAGAGTACAGTATACTGTATATATATTGGTCTACCGTTGAATACTCCAACAATCAATTGCCGGAACCGACACTATAACAATTCCAATTTTTCCAAGTTCGCGTCTCTTTATATATAGGCTACATAGATTTACGGTATATATATATACAGTATATGTATATATGTTACGTTTAAAATTCATGTCCCATCTTTCGTACTTCAGCTATATTATTGTGTTCTGGTATAAATAATATATTCTTCAATAAAATGGAAAAAACATGACTTAATAAAAGGATTTGATCGTGCGTGTTACGATGTGTTTATATCTGCATACTGTTGACTTGACCCAAATTAACCCTTTCAGCATACCGTAACGTGTTTCCTCCTCATAGTCAGCTGGCTATCATTAATCGGTTATATTCAGCCAGCAATGGAACACGTACTTTCGGGCGCGACTCTACCCCACATACAGCTCAAAGAGAAGCGCCGTATTCGTGGCCAGATATGCAAAATATATCCCGGCTTTATCTGATTTTGTTTTTTTCCTGGCGAACGATAGCAATTAAGCCAGCAATTTAGGAGGAATCGACCGAATTTATCTCGAAACTGGGTCTTGAAGGTATTTTTTAAGCTTGATGGAGGTCTAGCAAGGAAACTAAAGAAGATGATAAATACATAAAATAAATCACCTCTTAATAGTGGGTAAATAGTGACAGCCCTCTCTTATTTCCTTCATCCTATGACTTAAACTGCTTCAAACTGTGTGCGTCCAGGCATTTTGACTCCAACGTCCCTTGAATTTGGCTGTATCGCTCTTATGGCTTTGGGGGAGACACTAGTTACAGAAAATCTGCCTTTTGTCTCCTTCATACACATACCAAAAAAAAAAAAAAAAAAAAAATACTTGTACTTTCGGGCGCAACTATACCGTCCATACAGCTAAAACCGAAGCACCGAATTCAATGCCAGATATCATACACCAAATATATTCCGGCCTAATCTGATCCGCTTACTGTATTCATATTTATCCGGGGGGGTCCTAGCTTATGGGGGGAAATTACCGCGGGAATAATTTATGCTCGATAGCTGGAATTTTCATTAATGAACTATAGTTCTATATATTTTTGGGGCCAAGAATGCTTTGATAATAATTGTGTTTAGGCTGTTGTTGTCGTTGATGATGGTATGACTGCTGTTGTTGTCGTTGATGATGGTATGACTGCTGTTGTTGTCGTTGATGATGGTATGACTGCTGTGGTTGTCGTTGATGATGGTATGACTGCTGTTGTTGTCGTTGATGATGGTATGACTGCTGTGGTTGTCGTTGATGATGGTATGACTGCTGTTGTTGTCGTTGATGATGGTATGACTGCTGTTGTTGTCGTTGATGATGGTATGACTGCTGTTGTTGTCGTTGATTATGGTATGACTGCTGTGGTTGTCGTTGATGATGGTATGACTGCTGTTGTTGTCGTTGATGATGGTATGACTGCTGTTGTTGTCGCTGCTGATGGTATGACTGCTGTTGTTGTCGTTGATGATGGTATGACTGCTGTTGTTGTCGTTGATGATGGTATGACTGCTGTTGTTGTCGTTGATGATGGTATGACTGCTGTTGTTGTCGTTGATGATGGTATGACTGCTGTTGTTGTCGCTGCTGATGGTATGACTGCTGTTGTTGTCGTTGATGATGGTATGACTGCTGTTGTTGTCGTTGATGATGGTATGACTGTTGTTGTTGTCGTTGATGATGGTATGACTGCTGTTGTTGTCGTTGATGATGGTATGACTGCTGTTGTTGTCGTTGATGATGGTATGACTGCTGTTGTTGTCGCTGCTGATGGTATGACTGCTGTTGTTGTCGTTGATGATGGTATGACTGCTGTTGTTGTCGCTGCTGATGTATTTATGTTTATTTTGTACTGTTATTATCATTAATATATTTGATAAGATAAGATCAATTTGTAAACTAGAAAATGTCCCGGCCGAATGTCGGTTACTCTTAAAACTACAGGCTCGCTATCGCTCGCCAGGAAAAAATCGACACCTAAATGGCACGAAAGGTCTTATTATTGACATAGAAATGGGGCGTAAAGTATTAAAATCGCCAAACTAATGGAGCGAACGTCTTAAAAAAATCTAAAAACCAATGGGGCTAAACAGTAGTAGGATTTGGAGTAGTGTTAATTTTGTTCTATAATCCTGTTCTTACTGAAGACGTAAATAGTCCTAATGGAGACTTGTTGGTTCCCTCAATCACCACACAAAGGCTAAATTATATTTGACTAAATTATTGGACAACTTGATTAGGGGGAAATATAAATGTCAGCAAACGATATTGTTAAAGGTCGTTCTAGGTATGTGCGTGTGTGTGTGTGTGTGTGTGTGTGTGTGTGTGTGTGTGTGTGTGTGTGTGTGTGTGTGTGTGTATATTGGAGGAAGGGGGGGGGGGAGTCTGTACATATGTTTGTGTGTGTGTTGTAGCATTGTGTGTGTGCGTGTGCATGTGTGTGAGCATGCTTGTGTTTGCGCTCGTGTATGTGTGTGCTTTAGAATGCATGTGTTTTTTGTGTTGTTTTTTTCTATGTGATTGAGGGAGGCAAAAGGCAGAACTGCCTATAGCGAGTTCCTCCCCCATAGTTGAAAGAGTTGACAGGGCCAAAATACCACATGCCCTACGTAAAGGAGGTAGTATGCACTGGGATAGCTCTGAGGAACACTGATTATTATAGTAGCGATAGAATAGCGAGAGAGATGCAACATTGCGGCGGAGAGAGAGAGATTGCAGAGAGTTGGTGAGTGGACGGGAGTTAATGATACGAAAGGCCTGTGTGAGTGAGTGTGTGTGTGTGTGTGTGTGTAATGAGATAAGATTAGATCGATTTCCAAAGCTGAATAGAAAAGTCTGTAGGCAAATGAGGAGATATGATATTGACGATGACCTTTGGACAATAATGAACATTATGGTGTTGCATGTAGTGGTTAAAGTAATTATCTCTTCTTAAGGGGGATCACCTGTTTTTTTTGTATCTTTCTCTCCTTTTCTCTCTTTCTCTGGCTAGTATCGATTCGACCCTATTTAGCCAACTGTTTTAAGACGTTTATCCCCATCCAGGTGTCGATTTCTTCCTGGTGAGCGATAGCGAGCCAGCTTTCTATGGATAAATCCGGCTTCGCCGGAGAAATTTTTCTATCGAAAAATGCACAAATTTAGCTTGCTGTCAAAAACATATATATACAGTATATATGCTGGCTCGCTACCGCTCGCCAGGAAAATATTGACACCAGGATGGGGGTAAGCGTCTTAAAACAGTAGGCTGAATGGGGCCGAATGAATACAAGCCAAAGAGAGAGGGAGAGATAGATAAAAAAAGTGAGGTGGGCCCCCTTAATTGAAAACCCCTTTTTACACTTTTTCTGGCTATCATCAGACGATTTTATGCAATCCATAAAGGATCTATATGAGTCAGAGGGTAAACACTATCTCTATTAGCTCTCTAATCTCCATAATTTCTTCCTAAGCTGAATGAAGTCGTTAAAGAATAGCCAAACTAAGCTGTCAAATTGCGTCATATTCCTCAAGGGGGTTATAAGAATGGAAATGTGGTAATTGTGATTGATGATAAATATTTGTTTTTTGTAATTAATGCTAATGATGGATGTTTTCATTTAGTTTTAGTTATAACAATGGCCAAATGGAAAATTAATAATGTGGTTGTAATTGTGTTGGAGTTTCTATCAATTTATCTATAATTGTATTTATCTATCTATCTGTCTATCTATCGACGTATCTATCTATCTATTAATTTATCAACATATCTATCTATCTATCTATCTATCTATCTATCTTAATATCTTAATATATATATATATATATATATATATATATATATATATATATATATATATATATATATATATATACACCTACCAGTGTCTATATTAATGTATCTATCATTCCATATATCTAACTCCAACTCTCTCTCTCTCACACCAGGATCCACGGCATACAAGATGGTGGAAATTCAAGAACTAGACGTGCCCGAATCGCCCCGTGCCGGCCAGGACGTGCAGCTCACGTGCCGGTACAAGCTGTCCGGGTACGACCACCAGTTGTACACGGTCAACTGGTGGCGGGGCACGGACCAGTTCTACACGTACAAGGACTCCAACTACGACCCCAAGCACGCCTACAGCTTCAGGGGCATCAAAGTTAATGTGAGTATTTTATTTTCCTTTTATATTTTATTATATTTATTAATTTTATTAATTTATTTATTGTATTTTATTATTATTATATTTATTATTATTATTATTATTATTATTGTTATAATTACAATTATTATTATTATTATTATTATTATTATTATTATTGTTATAATTACAATTATTATTATTATTATTATTATTATTATTAGCAGAGTCTACAATTCTACACTGTCAATGGGAGTTTTTCCTACATTACTATAAAGACTAGAAAATATTTATTCTAAAACTGCAATTGAACATTAATCAAGAATGTCTGAGATTGTCTTAGCTTTACATAAAACCTAGTACTCGTCATGCCAGTATATAAATATTCATATGAGCATCTAAAATATTTTGAAATTCATTTCACATAATTACATTACATTATGCACATTGCCCCACATCGAGCTAAATTATCTCCCCCAATACAACCTCTCTCTTCACCCCACACACAGCAGAATATACACCCCCTCTAACTGACTCCCCCTTCACCCCAAATCAGCCTCCCCCCCCCTCTAACAAGCTCTCTCCTCACCCCACAGGAAGCAGAATATACACCCCCTCTAACTACCTGACCCCCTCATCACCCCAGATCAACTGAACTAACCTTTTCCACACCTCACACAACACAGAATATACACCCCTATACTGGATTTCTTCTCACTCCAAATCAACTCCACTACTACCTCTGTCCTAACCCCACAACAACCAGAATCCCCCCCCCCCCCTTGCTAATGACTCCCTCCCTTTCCTCCTCACCCCAAATCTACTCCCCCGCTAACAGACTCTCACCTCACCCCACAGAAAGCAGAATCCACAGACCAGTCCGTGGTACTGATGAACGTATCTGAGGAGACTTCTGGCCGGTTCAAGTGTGAGGTTATGGGGGAGGGGCCGTCCTTCCGTACAGCTGTGCAGACCAAGACTATGAACGTTATTGGTGAGTGTACGTGTGTGTGTTAGGTTGTATGTGTGTGTGTGTGTGTATGTGTGTGTGTGTGTGTGTGTGTGTGTGTGTGTTAGGTTGTGTGTGTGTGTGTGTGTATGTATGTATGTATGTATGTGTGTGTGTGTGTGTGTGTTTCAAGTGTAGGCCAGGTACTATTGTTATATACAGCCGTGCAAACTAATATTATGAACGTTATTGGTAAGTGTACGTGTGTGTGTTAGGTTGTGTGTGTGTGTGTGTATGTATGTGTGTGTGTGTGTGTGTGTTTCAAGTGTAGGCCAGGTACTATTGTTATATACAGCCGTGCAAACTAATATTATGAACGTTATTGTTAAGTGTACGTTTTCTTCTGAGTTTATGTGAGTGTGTGAGGGGAGGGGGGCTACTGTGTTTGTTTATGTGAATGAAGTTAATAGAAATGCTTGAGGAAATAGGCGAGAGGATTGTGTGTATTGGGTGACAGACAATGTATGTGTGGGGGGAGGAGAGAGAGAGAGAGAGAGAGAGAGAGAGCATGCGTGTCTGTTTAGTTGACTAATATATTTTGAAAAAGCGAATGAAGTAGAATACAGAATATGTGCAATAAGTCAACTAAATTAATTATTATAAAACACTTCCTTCACTCCCCTACTTAACCCACCTCTCTAACCCTTTTCCCCACAGTGCCCCCTTCGAGCCTCAAGATCCGTGGGCCCCAGCTGCGGGACCCCCCTGTGTACCACGGGGGGGAGAGGATACACCTTAACTGTACAGCCACGGGGGCCAAACCCAGGGCCCACCTCACCTGGGACATTAACGGAACACCGGTAATATATTGATTATTCTTGTTATTCTTATTTATCTAGATAGTTTAGTTTCTGCTTTTGGAAATTTGTTTAAATCCTGGTAAGAATATATTATTTTATATTCCAAGAATATATTATTTTATATTCACAACAATACCTGCTATGCATTTCTATTTGTGTTGTGAAGACTTTAGGTGGGGAGCGTCAATGTCATAGCACATATGACTCAACAAAAATTGGGTCATCAGCGTCAGTGTCATAGATCATTTGACGCTTCCTATCCAATTTTATAACGTTTTTTGTTTTATGTATTTATTTATTTTTGTATTTATATATTTTTTTAATATGTGCGAAAGATTGGATCCCCTCAGCTCTCCCTATCACTTTCCCTCTGCCTGGCCCATCATTCCACAGCAACTCTTTCCTTCCCTCCTAACTCTTCCTTCCTCTCTTTTCCTCCTCCCTCCTTCCCATCATTCCACAGCAACTCTTTCCTTCCCTCCTAACTCTTCCTTCCTCTCTCTTCCTCCTCCCTCCTTCCCATCATTCCACAGCAACTCGTTCCTTCCCTCCTAACTCTTCCTTCCTCTCTCTTCCTCCTCCCTCCTTCCCATCATTCCACAGCAACTCGTTCTTTCCCTCTCAACTCTTCCTTCCTCCTCCTTCCCTCTTCTTTGTTCAAGTTAAGGGGAGACTGGCAATTTGTTTGGTCTATTAATTCATTTATTCATATATTGTTTTTAGTTTCCTCCCTAGACCTCCATCAAGCTTCGAAAAACACCCCCTAGACCCCCCTTCAAGATAAATGTGTACATTTTTCGGTAGAAAAATGTGCCGGCCGAAGGCCGGTTCCTCTTAAAATTGCAGGCTCGCCAGGAAAACGTCGACACCTAAATGGCACGAAAGGTATTAAAATTAACAACGAAATGGGGCGAAAGGTGTTAAAATCGCCAAACTAATGGGCCGAACAGTGGGGCTAAACATTAGGGAGAAGGGGGTCCAGAAAAACGGTCTGCCTCCCCTTAATCTGGTCTGGGATAATGAATAAATGGGGTCTGGTGTTTGTTATCCTCTTGGTTCATCAGGGATATAGGAATATTCCAATTTTCTCTATCGTTCTTTATTTGTTTACAAAATAGATTCAAGAGCGTTTTGTTTTGTTTTTCATTATTTACTCTTTCATAGGAATTCAATTATTTCCGCTGCTATCATTTCCTTCAGAATAAACATAGCAAACTCAGAGATACACCAAAATAAAGCCGTTTTATTGTACTTGGCATTTGTGTATAGCAATGCACTGTACATCCTAAAGTCAAGTTAGTCATAATATTATATAATTTACGAAAACATGCCTTGAATTGAACCTTTTGATTTAGGTATGTTGTGTAATTGATTACGTTTCATAGGCCCTAACTATTATATTTATGCATATCCTTTATAATGGACGCTAGGGATTTCATGCAGCCACAAAAATAATGATAGATAAATACATATATAAATAATGATAGATAACTACATATATAAATAATGATAGATAAATACATATATAAATAATGATAGATAAATACATATATAAATAATGATAGATAAATACATATATAAATAATGATAGATAAATACATATATAAATAATGATAGATAAATACATATATAAATAATGATAGATAAATACATATATATTTTGTATTTCCCCAGATTGATTCCCAGGACTCTAAGCCGCCCGTTCCCGACTATGAGGACCACCGCGGGCGTGTGACCTCCACCTCCAGCCTGACCTTTCAGGCCCCCAACTACTTTCACAATAACGTGGCCAAAGTGACCTGCCATGCCGCCGTCC
The DNA here is from genome assembly GCA_032716605.1 of Paralithodes platypus. Lineage (NCBI taxonomy): Eukaryota > Metazoa > Arthropoda > Malacostraca > Decapoda > Lithodidae > Paralithodes > Paralithodes platypus. Next base: position 61,183,525 of record CM064514.1, read on the forward strand.
AGGGTCACCTCACTACCAAGGTCAAGGAAATCTACCTCCACCCTGCTTCCTCCTCTTCAGCGGCTTATAACCACCAGTACGCCTCCGCAGGTATATAAAGAGGATATTTGTTGTAATTAGTATTCTTATAACACCACCATTTTACTATCATTATTTCTTTAGTAACATACCTAAACACAAACACATCTACCTCCACCCTGCTTCCTCCTCTTCAGCGGCTTATAACCACCAGTACGCCTCCGCAGGTATATAAAGAGGATATTTGTTGTAATTAGTATTCTTATAACACCACCATTTTACTATCATTATTTCTTTAGTAACATACCTAAACACAAACACATCTACCTCCACCCTGCTTCCTCCTCTTCAGCGGCTTATAACCACCAGTACGCCTCCGCAGGTATATAAAGAGGATATTTGTTGTAATTAGTATTCTTATAACACCACCATTTTACTATCATTATTTCTTTAGTAACATACCTAAACACAAACACATCTACCTCCACCCTGCTTCCTCCTCTTCAGCGGCTTATAACCACCAGTACGCCTCCGCAGGTATATAAAGAGGATATTTGTTGTAATTAGTATTCTTATAACACCACCATTTTACTATCATTATTTCTTTAGTAACATACCTAAACACAAACACATCTACCTCCACCCTGCTTCCTCCTCTTCAGCGGCTTATAACCACCAGTACGCCTCCGCAGGTATATAAAGAGGATATTTGTTGTAATTAGTATTCTTATAACACCACCATTTTACTATCATTAGTTCTTTAGTAACATACCTAAACACAAACACATCTACCTCCACCCTGCTTCCTCCTCTTCAGCGGCTTATAACCACCAGTACGCCTCCGCAGGTATATATAGATGATTTTGTTGTAATTATTTTTCTTTTAGCACCAAGAGTTTACTAACATTATCTCTTTAGTAACATTACTAAACACATGGCCATCTACCTGCTCCCAGCCTCCTCCTCTTCAGCGGCTTATAACCCCTTACGCCTCCACAGGTAGATAAAGATGAAAATTTGGCATCGTTTATATTATAGTATCAGCAATTTGCTATCGTTATCTCTATAGTAACATTACTAAACACAAGGAAATCTACCTCTTCTCAGCCGTCTCGTCTTCAGCGGCTTATAAACACCAGTACGCCTCCGCAGGTACAAACAGTTAATTTGATGTTATCATTATTTAACTGCACTTCTAATCTAATCACCAAAGACAACCTCAGCAGGTAAGAGGTTTATTGTCATCAGCTATTTGTTTTCATTATTATGAATTCAACACTATTAGTAATACAGTAATACAGTAATTAAGGGGAGATGGGTCGTTTGTATGGTCCCCCTTCTTCCTCTTGTTTAGCCCCATTTGTTTTGAGATTATAAGATTATAAGAATCGGCCTTCGGCTTGGACATTTATCTACCGTAAAATTTACAAATTTATCTTAAAGGGGAGTCTAGAGTGTGTGTGTGTGTGTGTTTTTTTTTTTTTTTTTTAAGCTTGATTGAAGTCTAGGAAGGAAACTAAAAAGATAATACAAAGACAAATATATAAGCAAATAGATACGCCCATCCCCCCTTAAGTCAGCTAAATTCACTGCATGGTAAAGTTATCTCACACAACTTTTCTGCTCTACCAAATTACTGTTCACCATTTGTTTTGGCCAGATAACAAGTCACTCCATTTGTTATTCTATGTTTAACTTGTGAATACAGACAGCTGTCACATGTTAACCTTTGAATACTTGTGAATACAGACAGCTGTCACATGTTAACCTTTGAATACTTGTGAATACAGACAGCTGTCACATGTTAACCTTTCCTTAATGGGCATTTTTATTTTTATTTTTTTTCCTATAAATTTATTTACTCCCTTATTTCTTAGTTTCCTCGCTAGACCTCCGTCAAGCTTAGAAAAACATCCCCTAGACACCTCTTCAAGATAAATATTTACATTTTTCGGTAGAAAAATGTTCCTCTTAATAGTTCAGGCTGGCTATCGCTCGCCAGGAAACAATCGACACCTAAAAGGCACGAACTATCTTAAAATTGACAACGAAATGGGGCGAAAGGTGTTAAAATCGCAAAGTTAATGGACCGAACGTCTTATAATCTCAAAATAATGGGGCTTAACACGAGGGAGAAAGGGGACCAGAAAAACGAGCCATCTGCCCTTAACCTCTCCTTGACATTTAACCCCTTCAGTACACGGGGGCGTCGTTCGTCATTGGTTGTGGCTAAACCTTAGAGGATTGAATATGGTTTAAGCCGGTATCACACGAGCACTTTTTCCCTCAACATGTATCCTCAACACTGGTCTGGCAGCTTATGAGGTCAACATTTAAAATATTTCGGTTACCTAAATTCATCTACCATCAGTCTAGTTTCCGATACCAGTGCAAAATACTCCCTAAATGTTGCCAGAAAAATGTTGATCATCGAATGTTGACTATAAAAGCTCTCGTGTGATACCGGCTTTAGTGTTGCCAATTTAGCTACCTTCCCGCTAAAACTAGAGGTATTTACTTCGATCTAGAGTCAAATTTTACATCTAGCGGCATGAATTCTAGCGATATTCTGTAGATTTTAGCCGTGTTAAAAATATATTATAGAGATTGTGCCGTTATTCTAGCATTTTAGAGAAATATTGTAGAGATTGTGCCGTTATTCTAGCATATTGTAGAGATTGTGCCGTTATTCTAGCATTTTATAAAGATATTGTAGAGATTGTGCCGTTATTCTAGCATTTTAGAGAGATATTGTAGAGATTGTCCCGTTATTCTAGCATTTTAGAGAGATATTGTAGAGATTGTGCCGTTATTCTAGCATTTTAGAGAGATATTGTAGAGATTGTCCCGTTATTCTAGCATTTTAGAGAGATATTGTAGAGATTGTGCCGTTATTCTAGCATTTTAGAGAGATATTGTAGAGATTGTCCCGTTATTCTAGCATTTTAGAGAGATATTGTAGAGATTTTCCCGTTATTCTAGCATTATAGTGAGATATTGTAGAGATTGTGCCGTTATTCTAGCATTTTTCGACATTTATGTACTAGCTAGCGGACTTGATTTGGGAGCTCAATTTAGGAAGGAGTTAAATCCGATGCTAGTGAACCTTTTCGATCCCTACATAGTTATACTCTCTAACCTTATTAATATAGTCTAATAATAGCCAAAATACAATGAAAGAATCCGTAATGATATGATGAAATGCTAGGAGTGCAATTGATTCCGTTCTGACTTTTTATAAACGAAAACAAAGTAGACCTGCAATCTACTCTACACCCTTTCTGTTAAGGGGGGGGACCTGTTTTTTGTTATTTCTGTCCTTTTCTCTCTTTCTCTGGCTTGTATCCATTCGGCCCCATTCAGCCAACTATTTTAAGACGTTTATCCCCATCTAGGTGTCGATTTTTTCCTGGCGAGCGATAGCGAGCCCGCATTATATGAAGAAATCCGGCTTCGCCGGAGACATTTTTCTATCGAAAAATGTACAAATTTAGCCTGCTGTCAAACAAAAATAAAAAATATGCTGGCTCGCTACCGCTCACCAGTAAGAAATTGACACCTGGATGGGGATAAACGTCTTAAAACATTAGGCTGCATGGGGCCAAATGGATACAAGCCAGAGAAAGATAAAAAAGGACAGAACAAAAACAGGTCACTCCCCTTAACCCTTGGAGTACCAGCGACGTGTGTTATACTTTATTCTGACTAGATTATGCAGCTTAGGAAGGATCTGTGAAAGTTAAAAAGGGTGGTGGAGATAGTGTGAAGCCTTATTATATTTAGAGGTTCTTCCTAAGCTGAATGAAATCGTCTAATAGTTGCCAGAATAAAGTTAATTGGACGGCTTTGGTACTGAACGGGTTAAGGGGGCCCACCTCTTTTTTTTGTCTTGCTCTCTCTCTCCCTCTCTCTCTCTGGGTTGTATCCATTCGGTCTCAGCCAGTCTACTATTTTAAGTCGTTTATCCCTATCCAGATTCCAGGTGTCGATTTTTTCCTGGTAGCGAGCTAGCATATTTTATAGAATGTTTTTGACAGCAGGCTAAATTTAGAAATTTTTCGATAGAAAAATGTATCTGGCAAAGCCGGATTTCTCCATACAATGCTGGCTCGAAATTCGACATCTGGATGGGGATAAACATCTTAAAACAGTAGGCTAAATGGGGCCGAATGGATACAAGCTAGCGAAAGATTAAATAAGAGAACAAAAAACAGGTCACCCCCCTTAAAACCAGAGAGAGTTATGTTCCAGTCAGGTTGGTCACAGATCTGTTCACATTTCTCTATCAGGGAGTAAATCGAGAGACTCATTCCCTTCTTTACAGTCGTCATTACTACTCTGTTTCTATTCAACTGACGGTCAATTGCATAGTTCTCATCAAGATTCCTCGGTTATTATGATGATTTTGTAGTGAATTATGGTGCGGATTATATAAACTTGGTCTGAATATGATGAAGATATATAGTAGTTTCATATTTTTCCATTAAGTATCGATAAATTAGCTGTTAAGTGATTCAATTTGTCGTCAGATGAAATGCACCGGAGTATAAACCCATTGAGGATATGCCACGTTTCCGGCAGTCTCATATGGCTACCATAAGACGATTTTATACAGCTCAGGAAGGACATGTGGGCATTAAAAGGGTAAAGACTGTCCTCTCGATCAACCCTCTGACTTCCATACACCCTTCTTAATCTGAATATAATCGTCTAATACTAGCCAGAAAAGAAGTAAGTCATCGATCCTCAGAGGGTTAATATAAGCAGTTGATTAATGCTTCACAGTTCTTAGTATGTCCTTGGAAGTGATCAAATGGCCAAAAGCAACACAATTGCATGTACATTTTCCTGTATACCATGTCCTAGTGATTCCAGATTTAGCACCAAATTCTCCTGGCTTGAGCATCTTTAAATGCAGGCCACCTCGTACAGCTAACCTAGAGCTTTACCTATCAATAGTTAAAGATATTACCTAATATTACCTATCAAGCGATAAAGATAATGTTATACCTTGTTCAGCAGTCACTTCTCTTATACATTTCATAATATAACATAATCCAATTACGTAACTTTGGTATAATCCTAGACTACCAGCTGTTAACCATTACTATACAGATTAACATCATTTTAATCCACTAACTTGCCAAACTAGGTTAAGGATTCCCACATACACAGGAACTCCCTTTAATCCCAATACGTTCTTAGGATTCCAGCCGAGGATTACTATCGTCTTCATCAATCGACTTAATAGGCTAGATTAAGGTTTCTAACACTAATCTTAACACTTAATAACATTGATACGTCCCTAGGTTGTCATATATATATATATATCAATATACTAATAATTAACATCTTCTCTATCAACCAACTCACCAGACTAGGTTAAGTTTCTCGCACCAACCTTAACTCTACTAACCTAATTATAATATTACTCTACCAACTCAGTTACTTTCTTACACTACTAATCCAGTTACATTCTTACATTACTAATCCAGTTACTTTTTTACATTACTAACCCAGTTACTTTCTTACATTACTAATCCAGTTACTTTCTTACACTACTAATCCAGTTACTTTCTTACACTACTAACCCAGTTACTTTCTTACATTACTAACCCAGTTACTTTCTTACACTACTAATCCAGTTACTTTCTTATACTACTAATCCAGTTACTTTCTTACACTACTAACCCAGTTACTTTCTTACACTACTAATCCAGTTACTTTCTTACACTACTAATCCAGTTACTTTCTTACATTACTAATCCAGTTACTGTCTTACATTACTAATCCAGTTACTGTCTTACACTACTAACCCAGTTACTTTCTTACACTACTAATCCAGTTACTTTCTTACACTACTAACCTAGTTAAATTATAACCCTACTAACCCAATTACATTCATAGGATGCCAGTTGTCAACCACCTGGACGATTCTGAGCCTGGCCTCCCTACTGCTGGCCCAGGCCCTCCCCTAGCACGCCCTAGCACGGCCGAGGGGGCTGCTGGCACAGGGGGGCGTGCGATGACGGAGCCTGGGGAGAGTACGACGCCAATTACCGGTGTACATATGGGGCGCTGGTAGACCATATGCGCAGAAGACTCGTGCGAACCTATGGCAAAAGTGGGAGACTTGATTAATTGATAGAATACAAAGGCAACATGTTTATGTGGATGAATAGCCACATGCATAGAGGGATGATTGAAAATCGAGCTTCGAAAGTACTGTATATAACCGCATTGAGTTAGTGATTATCCAAATATGCAAAAAGAGGACATATTTTAGAAAGTGAGCATTGAGATTACAATTCATAATCTTGAAGAGATTATAATCAATTCTTCGTTGAGGGTAAATAACCATATAAAGACATAGATTACAAGATTAATATTGTATTGAAAGATAAACAGTGGAAAACCAATCCCATAAAGTGGACAAATATAGACAGAAAGTAAGAGAAGATGACAAATACAGTAATGTGAGTAGTGTTTTATTGAGGCGATTTATTGAAACTGGTAGTAATAGCTTGAAATGTGTGATATTCATTGGCGCATATAGGGAAAGTAGCGTTGATATACATTGGCGCATATAGGGAAAGTAGCGTTGATATACATTGGCGCATATAGGGAAAGTAGCGTTGATATACATTGGCGCATATAGGGAAAGTAGCGTTGATATACATTGGCGCATATAGGGAAAGTAGCGTTGATATACATTGGCGCATATAGGGAAAGTAGCGTTGATATACATTGGCGCATATAGGGAAAGTAGCGTTGATATACATGTTTGAACTGCTGGAATATTGATTGACCATGTAACAGCTATCTTTAATTCAAAGCAATTGTAATTGTACAGAAAGCGGATTTTGTACAGATAGATTCAATAGTTCGCCGGAACCTTTGATAATGTAGTATATGGAATCAGGAAAGAAGGTTTCTTATTTAGCACTTCAAAGGCACGTGACAAACAGTAATACTTGTCATGGGTTATTAGAATCAAAGGAGTGAACTGTATTAATTGTTAAAATTGACTCGAGGATATTGACAGAATGAATATAAACACAATTCGAGGAGGAACATTATATTGAGGTCAATACATTGTTCCTTCTCAATCTTGTTTTTTTATTTTTATTGTGTATTCAAATATAACAACTAGAAATAAAATTAAACTCGTAAGTATTTTAATTGTTTTCATGCTCAAATTAGTACATGCTAAAGATTGAAGCACTTTGTATGAGTATATACAGTATACAGTATGTTTGGTACATACGATCGCACATTTTGTGCAGCATGCTCCCAAAAACATTTTTTAGCAACTACTAATTACAGAGGTTACCGTGGAACTATTGAGTCTGACTGTACGTGATACTAAGTGAACTATTCCTAGAACCGACTATTTTACAGTGATGGAGCCTAGCATAGTTACAGGACAAATGGTTTCAAGTCAATACGGCATCACTCCGAAACAGCCATAGCCAGAACGGCCACTATCTCGTAACCTAACCTTTCTCAATTTAACTTAAGTAAGCCGAATTTAACAGATGTTCTCAGATAGCTATACGATAGATGGAGTGTAGAGGATATAGGTTGTAGTGGGAGATGTTCTTAGATAGCTATAAGATAAATTAAGTGTAAAGGATATACCATAGGTTTTAGCTAGTGGGATTTTTGTTTAGTGTAGGTTAGAACCAATAGGGATGGAGGAAAGAAGGGGTCTGCCTCATGTGATCCATAGGTCTGTTGCAGATGTCAGTTTTTCTTATGCTCTTCTGTTCTTATTAACCAATGCAGGTTTAAAAGAACTTGACCCAATCTAAACTAACTTAACCCTCTGGTGCACGATGAGGTGTTTTGCGTCATTTCTGACATTTGTTAAGACCTATTGTGACCATCGGGGGTCAGACCCCAAACCTAGTCAATTCTGACCTAAACTAACCTAGTTAAGGCTGTTTAGGATTGTGGCCATATTAGGTTGTGGCCGTTTAGGAGTGTGGCCATTTTGATCTGGTTCCAGGACAAATTGGTGTTAAAATAGACAAAGCTTGGTGTATACGAAACTCACAGGAAGTGAAGAGAGCCAGTCGATGACATAAATAGAGCTTAGAAAATATATGAAATGCTTGTTTATAAGAGGCGAAGGCGAAGTTTTGATTTGTTTCCGTTTCAAGTGTCTGATATTATAATGTCAAAGAAGAAAGCAATCAAGAGAAAATAAACGAGCATGTATAATTAAGTAAGGAGAGAGAGAGAGAGAGAGGTACGGTACAAAAGAGTGTTATAACTAGTGAAATAAAGCCAAATATAATACAAGGCTAATTGTTACAAAACATAATGTTAGGATCAATGTTTTAGTAGGAGACATCAATGCACCAGAGAGAGTGATCTGTATAAACTAGAACAACAAGCAGGTGTCATTTTTTTATATCGTGTGTGTGTGTGTGTGTGTGTGTGTGTGTGTGTGTGTGTGTGTGTGTGTGTGTGTGTGTGTGTGTTTACCTGTGTGTGTTTACCTGTGTGTGTTTGAGTTTATATGTGTGTGTATTTACCTATTTGTATAAACCTATGTGTGTGTGTTTGAGCTTGCATGTGTGTGTGTATTTACCTGATCGTATTTACCTGCGTGTGTGTTTGTGCGTATGTGTAATGTGTGCGCTCAGATAACACCTGTTCGACAAGAACAGCCAAAAAAACACCCAAAAGACATAATTCACTCTACCATTACTAAGGAAACACTCTATCTGAAAAAAGGGTATTCAGCAGTTCAGTGATAAGCGAATTTGATATGATAATATATTGAATTAATAGCAGTTACTCGTCCTCGCTTTATGATCAATATTTGTTAAGCTTAGTGAACAATATTAATAGTCCAGACAGGCTACAAGTGAGAAGAAAGATAATCAAAACTAGCCTTTGATAGAAGATTGATCAAGACTCCACATAAAGTTAATGCAATATCACTGGACATTTAATTCATAATCATACGGTAAGCAAGATAATGTTATATTGCCGATGATCAAGTAAATACAAATATAGCGTTTCATATTGTTCAAGACCAAACAATATATAAACTTTTATTTTAACTATAATATGTTCTCGTAATTAAAAATCTACTATTATATGAAAAATATATAAATCTATGTTTAAAGAAATACTATATAATATAAATATTTAGCTGATAAAAATGTGCTAGATGCTGGTGGAGGATTACGCAAGAGAAACCCTAAAAATAATGTGTCTGATTTTGCCAAAGGTGTCGAGCTTTACACTACCTGACAGAATTATAATAGTTTATTGATCCTACAAGCTGATACGGCGCGCAACTTCCGGTGTATATGAATAAAAACATTAACCCCTTGAGAAATATGACGGTTTTTTTTTACAATTTATTCAGGCTATTAGTAGACGATTTTATTGAGTAAAGGAGGGATCTTATGAGTCAAAAGGTTAATTGAGATCGAGTTTAGCCCTTTGATTGTTAGAGGTCTCTCCTAAGCTGTGTAAAATCGTCTTATAATAGTAGCCATAAGAAATTACTAAAACACGTTATGATCCTAAAAGGGTTTAGTGTTTTTTATCCCTGTGATTGACTAATTTACTAACATTAAAGGGGTTTAGGCTAATTTCTCACTAATTTCAATTGAACTAGCTACTGTAATGTTGACGCCTTGCTAATTTTTCTTACGTAATTAAGTCTACACTCAAAACACACATTCAAATTATCGTTATTTGATATTTTTCTATGCATGGGAACGCATTATGTGGCAGCTCGCCTAGTCTTTTTCTAATCTCGGTTAGTTCTTCCCGAAATCAAGGGGGAATAGATAAATTATGGAGCTTGAGTGTACGGTTCATTTTATTGTATATTTATCTAGGGTTAAATAGATTGAGGATTTTATTATATCTTAAGTACTGTATAATATTCCCTTTGATTAACAATGTAAGATTACATCAAAAGTAGATGTCAGTAGCCTCTAAAGACGAACTTCAACTCCTCACGGGGAACTTTGTATAAACAGCAGATTGTAAATAATATAGTGTGTGTGTGTGTGTGTGTGTGTGTGTGTGTGTGTGTGTGTGTGTGTGTGTGTGTGTGTGTGTGTGTGTGTGTGTGTGTGTAAGGCTCTGTATATATGTGAGTGTGTGTATATTTTAAGTAAGGGTGTGTTAGTGTTTATGTGTGTATGTAAGATTGTGTGTATATGTATGTGCATATTTAAATGTGTGTGTGTGTGTGTGTGTCTGTGTGTTTATGTGTGTGTATTTAGGTGTATGTATGTGTGTGTGCAGTAACCAGTAGTCCACACCTTCACCATCACGTCATCCCCCCCGCACACCCTAGATATCATAAACGAGTGTGACGAACTAATATATGGTGTGTATATATAATAATAATAATAACCTCATGTATATTGTACCCCCTGATACTCCCCCAATAGTCTGTAAGGATAGTACGAGGGTAATGTAACTATTAACTATCTTCACTACACAGTAAGGTGGCTCCCTTCATGTATAATACCTTTGATAGCTTCAGAGAACAACACTATGCTTCGGGTACTTCTTGAGTTAAAAAAAAAAAAAAAAAAAAGCAAAGTTGAAGTAACTTTGTAAATGTCTCAGTTGCTGACGATTGTAACATGGCCGCATTAAGAACTCGAAATTAGGCATGATATGGTATGTGTTTTATATGGCTGCATGCGCTCCAATGCTTTGTTGTGCTATTTGGAACATAGCCAACATAAAGGTAATAAAGCATTCCATATGTAATCTTATGCTTCTGCATCTCGCAATGATGTTTTTAGAACATAGAACATATGCAGCACAATGCAGAGTTATATATGGAATCGCTGCGTCATTGCACTGTTAGAAGCATAGAAAACATACATGTGACCAAATGAACTTTGGTGTTTCAATGTATTTTTCAAAATACAGAGGTACTGTCACCAGAATAATATTCTGCCTCCCTTTAATAACACACCTCTCAGCAACATCTTGCATGATGTATGATAAGCTCTTACAAGCTATTGGCAGGTTTTGTGTTCCAATCTCTTAACCAATAGATAAAACACGACGCTATGAAGGCAGCCTCTCTCTCCATACAAGCATAAGGAACGTCATACTATGGAGGGAAATATTGTTGTGCACTGTACACCCGTTTCCAATTGTTCTACGAGATCTCCGATGGAAAATCGTATGTTTCAGTCTGATGGTATTATGAAATAAGGCAAAGAGCGATCAGTAAAGGCAACTGACATAACTGATTACTGTTAATTGTGTCATCAAATTCCATAGTTTTTAATCCAGGTTGTCGATGAACTATTGAAATCGGCTTTACAGTGGACGGTGAAGAGCGAAGACTAAGTGAAAGGTGACACTTTTGACTTAATATTGAAGAAGTGTAAGTCAATCTTCTTGCAAACTAACACTCTGAGCTTAGCACATCAAAGTGTAAGACAATACCAAGCTTAAGCTTCCTGTAAATAATAAACTTGAAACGCTTAAATAAACATCTATTGACGATGTCTATAGTGATTGTGTATATTCCCAAACACTAAATAATCATGAACAGAAAACTAAGCTGTGCAATGAGATATATTTATTTGAGAAAGATGAAAGAGCGATGGATCGACTATTTTGAGACGATGGAAAGGACATTTCTGAGTCTGCATTAAAAACATACTCATCTGAAGCAAATTCGATAGAAAAAATAAATAAAACAATAATTTTATGTCTCAATAGACATGTAATTGTTCAGTCGATGAGAGTTTAGAGTGACATATTGTGTAAAACAAATAATTAGATGTGTAGTGTATGACTATTTATTCGTTTTTCAATTTGCTTTCTTTATAAGGTATTTTGAATATGGGGTTTGAATGCTAATGAAAGAAGCATCATCGAAAGAAATCAAACAATTACATTAGTATATTAGTGTGAAATATAATCTAATTTTAAGCTCTATATAATTTCAAACTAATTTGCTCAATGTCATGTGTAAAAAGTAAATATTTAAGTTTTCAGGGTACTCTCCTAGTTTGAAACATGTGAGCAATATTAGCGAGCAGGTATCATGTGTGTAAAATTGTATGCAAATATATTATTTAAATAATTTATGAAAAATATTGCAAGAACATTAATGCTAGGCAATGGTGTTATAATGATATGAAAATGGCCGTATACAATTTAAGAGAATACAGATTTAATAATAAAATTCAGAATTTGACCCCCCCCCCCATTGGAAAACTATTAACTCTGGGGGTTTTCCATGAAGAGATGTTATATATACCGGATATAATATATATATTTACTATATTATTTATGTATAAATGGTAATGCGAAAGGTGTGAAGATTACTTAGGCATAAATTAATGTTATCTGACTATGTGCTTGAGTTTAGTATATAATAAATGCTTTGGATCGATGTGAGAAAAGTTCCGCTTGGTACACTAGGCTGCAGTAACAAGTGGTACAGCTTGTATTTGAATCATTATGGCATACTGATGACACATTGTGGAACATTTCTTTTAAACCCCTGCTCGAGTATGTTTTCTTCCTACATGCAATGTTCACTGTTTACAATTGATAATCTATTTGTGTACCAGGTATTTCTACAGGTGATAATACAACCACCTGCACAAGTAGTTGGTTATCTATAATAAGATAAACAAGAGTCAATGAACGATGAACAAAATATAACACTATTTCAGGCATGTTTATAAAGGGGATACTTAAAACTATTACAACAGCATATTATAATTGTTTAACATTGTACCCCTTTTCACTGCAGGTGATTGTTCATAATTATACAGTCTGGGTAAAGTAATGTTTGCATCTACTGCAGTGTTCATAATCAATTATCATATTGGTGCGTAATACTGGCATTTACATTTTGCAGGGCTTGGATATATAAGCATATACAAAATGTCATGAAATCACTAATGCTGACTTATTTAAACGCTAATTGACTTAAGACTTCGGTGTTGTAAATAGTATTGAAAAATTTGGCAGCAGTGAAATACAAGTGACAAGGCAAGACGGGCATGCTAGTGCCAAGTAAGTAAAATATGAATAAAAGTTGTGCATGAGTTTCAGGCACCGCTTATAGAGCTTAATTTCGAGGGTTCCTTTCAGAGCCGAGTAAAATCATCAGGAGGTGGTTAAAATAAAACTAGGGGGTTATGTGAGGGTGTCTAATAACCCTTTTACAACGAGTGATCTTTCCTAATCTGACTAAAAGCAATTCACGCAAGCTCCAGTGATCAGAAAACATCGTCGTGAGAGTGAAAGCTTAACTATATTGAGAGCGGTAACTCAAACAGCTTATGTAATGGACAACGAGAGTGAAAGCTTAACTATATTGAGAACGGTAACTCAAACAGCTTATGTAATGGACAACGAGAGTGAAAGCTTAACTATATTGATATCGGTAACTCAAACAGCTTATGTAATGGACAACGAGAGTGAAAGCTTAACTATATTGAGAACGGTAACTCAAACAGCTTATGTAATGGACAACGAGAGTGAAAGCTTAACTATATTGAGAAAGATAACTCAAACAGCTTATGTAATGGACAACGTGGATAATTTTAAGCCTATACTGTTTTGCCTACCTATTTTGTAACACAGCAGGTGGAGATTGACAACAAAAGTATATAATTATATATTATATCGATATCTATAAGAATTCCCTAAATCAAAGGGTTGAAGATGTTTGTGTTGGTGGCTATGTTATAGAGGTTGTATGGGGTAGACTAGCATTTGGTTCGCGATGATCTAATTAGTACGCGATATCGATAAAACAATAATATTCACATACAATTAATGTAGTTTACTTAATACATTTAGTGACAGTGTGTCTCTACTATCGTACATCTTGAAATGATATATATTAATCTAATTTGAATCATTTTGTGAGACGTTTTTCATCGATATCGAGTACACATTGGAACACTGCGTACGAACTCTCTAGTCTACTCAAGTTCAAGGAATTGTCTCACATAGACTGGATCAGTCAACTGCAGTATTTTCCGCATGTGGGTAACAGCTGAACATAAACATTTATCACATTCTTTGGCATCAAATTTAAGATCGTTTATCGATTTTAATATATAACCATAATGTAATATACATTTCCTTGCTTTTAGAGTTCCTCTAAGCCCAATTAAATTTGTGATAGAAATATCCAATGTCATCGTTGAGTTACGAGGAAATATAGATAATAATTTTATGTTTCTGGCTCATAAGGTTCTACCTTATATTGTGTACGTCGTTTGGAGGTAGCTCAGTATTTAAAAGTAATTATTGGATTTAAAGGATTGTTTTCATCTTATGGAATATTAAGGAGTTGTAAGTTATCCAGTCATCCGGGAGTACTGCAGTTTTATAATCGACCGAATCCGATCTGTGTTTGATGGTTCCTTTTATAGTGTAACACGATAACTATTACGTTATTTCCTTGGCCTTCTGTGATGCTCCCCTTGTGTGAGTCTACCAGCAGTATCCCCCTTCTTTTACCTTGCATTTACCTTTTACTTTCATTCCCCGATATGTATCCTGCAGTATCCAACTTAAAACATTTAACCCTGTTAAAAAAAAGGCTCATATTATACTTTTCGAAATGCTTAATAATATTTGTTTCACCCAGTTCCGACAGTTGTAATTGGTGGTCCTCGTATTTTTCAACCGTGCCTCGTTTTCTCTCATCCTTCACTTTTTATTTTCAAGATTTAATACCTTAAAATCACAAATACTAGTTTGGGAACTCCGTTTCACAAAATTAGTATGTAATATTGTTTCTTAAGCCTATTTCCAATGTTTTTAACCTTCGTATTATAACATAATTTAGTTCTTAGTCCAACTACTATATCACTATTTAACTGTTTTATTCTCCAGTCCAAGCTCCCATTTGTTTAGTTCTCGTATTCGCAATCAAATCCTACAGTAAATACCAACTGTCAATTATCCTATCCTCCTTTTCCTATGCTATATTTCGAAAACCCAGTTGCTTCCCGGACTATGCTAAGTTCAAAACTCTTATGCCTAAATATCTTCAATATCTTTATTTCTGTCCCCAATATCCTAGCTCCAAGGTCCCAGTGGTGAGTGAGGTTGTGAAGGTCCTGTTAAACCAGAGTCCGATAAACACTTCTGTACATTAATTTTGTTTTCGACATTTCTGGTATCACATGTTCTGAATTTAAGCTGCATTTCGATTTGGCCACTAAAAAATAATCTAACTTCGGTCTAGTTGCCAATATAAATTAAAATTTTCTCAGAAATATTGCGAGAAATAGGTTGTCGATTGCAAGTTGCCTGAACAATCGATCAATGACTATGCCTTGACCATTGGCCGCAGAGCTGGACACTAGAAATGCTCTGGACACAACCACTAGTGACAAATTGGATTTTCGGTCACGTATGGGATATAATGTTCAAAATGTGTACTATAGCTTTGTCATAGAGTATTAGTCACCGCAATATATGTCTTTACCGCTGCATATTAAATTATTTTTCCTTAGACTTTGTGGGTTAAATAAGGGTGGAAGGAAAAATGGCGGCCATCTTGGATCAGCTGAGAACTAATATTTTTCACTTTTTTACCGTATTTTTTAGTATTTTGTCATATTCTATATCAATGCTAATCCTGCGGGGTTCTGGGGGCGGCAGCCCCCAGGTTAGGTTAGGTTGTTAGGTTAGGGTAATGACAAAATATGATTTAGGGGGCATGTTTTAATAAATAAAATTGCAAAATAATGGGTAAAAATGAATTTGCAGAAGGAAAAACACCTTAAAACACACTAATCAATGAAGGAACTGATGAGAAAAAGGATTATAATACAAAAAACACATATGTGACCGAAAATCCAATTTGACCACCACTTGTGCAGTCATTTCCTTCAGGCCTCTCATAAGGTCCTCAGGCACAGGGGTGTTCACAGACTGGATTATTCGAACTGGGGTTTCCTAAGCACTCGATGATAAGCTTGGATTTGCAGTAGGTTTTTATATATACTTAACGAGACAGAGAAAGGGGCGAGGGAACGCGAAAATGGTCCTGGACCCTAAGCATTGGAACTTTACAGGTTTCTGTTCGGGCTCTGTCTTGAGTCGGCCACCCCCAGCAATGGGGTATGTGCCTGAATATATACATACATACATACATTTTATATGATTATATATATTACATATGGGAACTTTTTCATAACATTGAGATAACATATAATATAGTATAACATAATTATAGTCTTATAGTTTCCTCACTTATTTGATACAGATTCAAAATTTGTTATAAGTAATTTATATGCTGCATATATGCCCTTAAATCTACATCATTGAACTACACGAAAGCCAAAGAGTGCTTAGTAATCTTTAGTTCAAATAAAACATATGTGTGTGTGTGTGTGTGTATGTGTGTGTGTGTGTGTATGACTTGTCTCACCCAATACCAGTACAATACAGGCAGCTCCTTTAACTCAACACTGCATTGTTGACTTCCATGGCGAAGCTTCCCTTCACCTTTATGATTAACGATGATTTTGTTGCATATGGACAAAAGAGATATCATACGATAATTAACTTAGATTCAGTTAACCAATCTTTAGAACTGATTTATAATCCTTTAGAAGTATATATTTTGGAAATACTGCATAAAGCTCATTTGAAATCCATCAACCCATTGCGTTTTGATTATGGACATCACAAGTAGCAAACGCCTTGAACAAACTAAACTATGATTGATATTAAAGCAATTCAATTCATGACATCAAATACTTCATTGAAGGTAATCGAGAATAATTGAGCACCCCTACTTCTCCTGAGTTGGAGAAGTTGCCTGTATATGAACCCAAACTGAGGAAGCACCTGGCAAGCAGTCAATGTGATTCAGCTTCGATTTTCTATGTTTTTGTCTAGTTATTAGCCCTTTGAAGATTATGCCACCTCTTGACAGTGATTCTGGCTGTTATTAGACGATTTTGTGCAATTTACGAATGATCTGTGGGAATTATAAGGGTAAAGACGGTCTCAACTAACCCTCTAACTTCCATATACACTTCCTAATCTGAATAAAATCGTCTATTAATAGCCAGAAAATATAAATTAAATGAGCCATCGTATCTTCTAAGGGTTAAGGAGGAGGAAATATAATTATTAACCCAAATGCACATGTATATTATGAATATTATCAGACTTGTTAAGTACAGTTGCTATCAATATTCTACGGGCACTCGTTCGAACCAGTACCGAACGCAAACCGAGACACAGCAACGCTCAAAAGCTTCTTAAGTTCGCTAAGTGTTTCGAAATATTAAAGCGCTCGTGGAATATTGAAGCTAACTGAACTTTGAGCTCCTTTATATATATATATATATATATATATATATATATATACTTATAATGAATAGAGGGAAATCTATGTATAAAGTATATATGTGAGAAATACTGTGTGTGTACTATCCCGTTCCAAATAGGTAGTCCAGAGATCATGAACCCTAACCTCTGTAACTCATAAAGGGCTCGAGTAAATAGGCTGTAAATTTACAAGTCTATTCCCCTGCCGACCCTCCCCAAACGTCAGAAATATTAGCTCGATTACTCTACTGGTTTGTGAGTTATAGAGGTTAATGTTCAAGAGTTTTGGAATACATACTTGGAACAGGGTACTAGTTTGTAAGGCCACAACTATTTTGCTAAACCCCCGACTCAGCTACTTTAAGTCATATCCTGTTAGTGTTACCAACCTCTTTGTTCTCTCTTGCCTGCCAAAATGACAATAAAAACACAGATTTTCTAATTCTGGTTTGAACGTACCCCTAATTATAGACTTTAAATAGGCTTAAGGTTAATTTATGCAATTATACTCTTTCTGTATAATCATGACCTGAAATCAGACAGCCAGCATTGTTATAGTAATTATAGAGAGCAGATATAATAATAATAATAATAATAATAATAATAATAATAGTAACAGCAAAAACAGCAATGACGATTTCATGCCATATTTCTTCACAAGAAAAGTAACCTAAAGAATGGTAATTCAAAATAAACAAATTCTACCCTTCAGCTATATAGCGTTATTGTACTCTATATATATATATCGACTAACAATCACACTTTGTACTAACATAGAGTAATTTTTCCCTTTACAAACCTTCACACACACATGATCATTACAAATTGAGCAAATGTTTTAGTTCAGACTAATACTGATGTTGATGCCACAGTTGCGATTTGAAACATTGGATTGAAGAGTATTATATTAAAATATTGAGCTACGAAATTGACACATATCGTATAATATAAAGATAAAAACTATACATATTGGGGTGTAAGTTGTTTATACTTCATTCAATAATTAATATATGTTATAATATTTAAGTGGTACTAGATTAGGTGTTGGTATGTTTGGTAAAGGGAGATATTTGTTGATTTAAACCTTAATAACGAAAACGAAACTCGGGACACTAGGACTTAAATGGAAAACAACAGAATAATTCTTTGCTTAAATTAATTATGTTTGAAATCCTAGGGCTGTAGGTCGGGAAAAAATTTAATCTGAGTTTAAGAGCGACTTCGATCCAAAAGCAATGAAGCCAAGAGTAGTGATAGGCTATAGCTAATATATATCTTAGTATCCATAGTAATCCCATGTGGAACTCTAGGTAAGTAATGTTTATCATGCTTTGGATATATACATTATGTTCATATTTCAGTAGTTACATAGTCGTTATTAAGGGGAGGCAGACCGTTTTTCTGGACCCCCTTCTCCCTAATGTTTAGCCACACTAGTTTTGAGATTATAAGACGTTTGGTCCATTAGTTTGGCGATTTTAACACCTTTCGCCCCATTTCGTTGTCAATTGTAAGACCTTTCGTGCCATATAGGTGTCGATTATTTACTGGCGAGCGAAAGCAAACCTGCAATTTTAAGAGGGACCGGCCTTTGGCCGAGAAATTTTTCTACCGAAAAATGTACAAATTTATCTTGAAGGAGGTCTAGGGGCTGTTTTTCTGAGCTTGATGGAGGTCTAGGGAGGAAACTAGAAATATATATGAATACATTAATTAATAGACCAAAGTTTAACAAACGATCTGCCTCCTCTTAAGATTATAAAATGCTATCTACTGATATACTAATAAGACTTTAGCTTCAAATTTATGTTGCGATAAACAGACCCACATCATCAAACTAAATTCGTTCTATACTCCATGTCAATACATATTTACTCGCATATCAAAGCTGGTAAATATATTGTTATCAACCATCCCACTAATACAATATATTGTTATCAACCATCCCACTAATACAATATATTGTTATCAACCATCCCACTAATACAATATATTGTTATCAACCATCCCACTAATACAAAAACGTAGATGAAGGATACAGTATTTGTAATGTGAAATGTATATAGTAAATTTCATTCGCAATAATAGTAATAATAATAATAATTATTATCTATCTATTTATTTATCTATATACTCTGTCACATAAAATAGGTATAATCCTGCGTAGCGGGTGGACATGTATATATATCAATAATTTGGTAACATTACAGTATATTTTTACATTTTACATTAATAAATAGTCCACTAATATACTAGGTTAGGTTAGGTTTTGGTTAGGTTAGGTTAAAGATATTGTTCAATGTTTCTTAGTAAATAGGCATCTGAAAAAACAGTTCCACCCGCTACTCAGGATCTTACCATATAATATATTGAAAGTAACATTAAAAATACAGATAACGATGATAATTATGACACTTCTAACTAATGCCTCATATCTTCCAGACGAAGCTTCGAAAACGACGATGTGCAAGATTCGAACCATTCGATTTACTTATCGGCCTTCCTGACCCATGGTAAGTGTGATCTTTTTTTCTTTTTCTGGTACAGTCACGATTCTTAACACTTTTAAAATCCGATGACGTATTTAATTTCTCTATGTTCTGGCTAGCATTCAGATCAAGAAGGGTATATGTAAGTCAGAGGGATAATGGAGATAGTTTTTACCATTATAACTCCCACATATCCCTCTAAAGCTGTGTATAATCGTTTAATGATAACCAGAATAAACTGTCGAAATGCATCATAATTATAATCTCAGTGCAGCGAGTGTGAGACACCCGCTTTCAACACGGTTCCACTCCTATTCTGTCCAGCTCTCCAACCCAAGAATTGGCAAAGTTTCTCAGTCTTTCTTCAACTTAAGGGAGGATGGTTCACTTTTTGGGCGTTTTTTGAATGTATTCATTATTTTTCTAGTTTCCTCCCTAGACCTCCATCAAATTTGGAAAAAAAAAACATCCATTAGATCTCCCTTCTAGATTAATTTGTACATTTTTCGGTAAAAAAAAATCCCGGCCGAAGGCCGGTTCTTCCAACATTACAGGCTCACTATCGTTCGCCAGGGGAAAAAATCGACACCTAAATAGCACGAAAGGTCTAAATATTGACGAAGAAATGGGGCGAAAGGTCTTTAAATCGACTAACTAATGGGGCAAACATCTTAACATCTGAAAACTAATGGGCCTAAACATGAGGGAGAAAGTGGTCCAGAAAACCGGTCCATCCCCCCTTAACAAGTGAACTCTGGAACTCTCTCCCACAATCAATCTCTCCTTCATCTTATGACTTAAACTGCTTTAAGCTTCGTGTGTCCAGGCATTTTGAACCCAACGTCCCTTGAATTTGGCTCTGTCACTCTGTTGGCTTTGGGGGAGACACTCGTTACAGACAACCTGCCTTTTGTCTCCTTCATGCACATATAAAAAGTCTGCATTAAACCCTAAACATAAAATACAGAACTACGCTAAATCCATACCCACATTTTAGAGCCCTGTCATTATGATGTGTTAAGGGAAGACGGTCGTTTTTCTGGTCCCCTTTCTCCCTCGTGTTTAGTCCCATTAGTTTTGAGATTTGTAGACGTTCGGCCCATTTGTTTGGCGATTTTAACACCTTTCGTCCCATTTCGTTATAAATTTTAAGACCTATCGTGCCATTTAGGTGTCGATTTGTTCCTGGCGAGCGATAGCGAGCCTGTAATTGTAAGAGGAACCAGCCGAAAAATTTTCAAACTTATCTTGATGGGGGGGTCTAGGGGATGTTTTTCTAAGTTTGAGGGATGTCTAGCGACGAAACTAAGAATTTATGAATGAATTAATTTATAGGCCAAAAAACCAGTCTGTGTCCCCTTAAGTCGTGGTGATGAAAGGTGTCGGTGACTTGAAGTGGTTATAGTGCTGGTGATAGAAAGTGTTAAGGGAGCCCACATCGTTTTTTTCTCTTGCTCTCCCTCTCTCTTTGGCTTGTATCCATTCGGCCCCATTCAGCCTACTGTTTTAAGACGTTTACCCCATCCAGGTGTCAATATTTTCCTGGCGGGCGGTAGCGAGCCAGTATATATATATTTTTGTTTTGACAGCAAGCTAAATTTGTAAATTTTTCGATAGAAAAATGTCTCCGACAAAGCCGGATTTCACCATACAATCGACACCTGGATGGGGATAAACGTCTTAAAACAGTTGGCTGAATGGGGCCGAATGGATACAAGCCAGGGAAACAGAGAAAAGGAGAGAAAGATAACAAAAAAAACGGTGATATAATGAATCTACATGGTTGTGATGTAAAGTGGTGGTGATTAGATGTCTTGACTTGATGTAGTGATGGACGGCGCTGGCTTTATATAATTTATCTTGAGTGCTGATAATGCAATGTGTTACTGGTCGAGATGAGGGGGATGAGAAGTGGTGGTGATGGTGATAAGTGCGGGTGAAACGAATTAGTGATGATGAGAAATGGTTATGATAAGCAGTGGTGGTGAGGCGAAATTGTGGTGATGAAAAGTGGTGGTTGTGCAAAGTAAGTTTGATAATGGTGATGCAAAGTTCCGGTGACACGTAATGGTCGTGATACGAAATAGAGATGATTCACAGTAGTAATAGTAGTAGTAGTAGTAGTAGTAGTAGTAGTAGTAGTAGTAGTAGTAGTAGTAGTAGTAGTAGCAGTAGTAGCAGCAGCAGCAGCAGCAGCACCAGCAGCAATAACGCAAAACGGCCACGAAGCGAAGTGACCCCAACACCGTAACAGCAATTCCCGCACACAGACACAGCAAAATATAGTGCGGCTTCCCCAGTGTTGTTCCATGAAAGGACGGTCTCGGCTCCGGACACAAGCCGGGGGAGGGTGGGGAGGGGCCGGAATGGTATGGGGGGCCGAAATCGACTGGCCGGTGTCAACAATACAGCGTGTGTGCGTGGTGGCTGGGATAGGTTAAAAGGGGGGGATTCACAACTTCACACTCGCTTGGGAATTCGAATATGTTTTTGTGTTTTTAAATGTATTACAATATAGACCTTCCTCCATAGCCAGGCGAATAATTGTCATGGCCCTATCTTTATTATAGAGCTGTCACTTATTTTGATAATGGGATATGCTATTATATTGTAATATACTGCATTTACAGTATACTATATAATTATACTGTATATATGTATATACATACATCTCATCTGAGAGTGAGGGTCCAAGTCAAGGGAGTGAGACAGTGAAGCATAAAGGCGAAGCAGCCTCAGAAGTGGGACTGCTTCGAGCCAGATGGCTGTACGTACCATTAAGGGAGCTCACCTCGCTTTGTTTTCTCTCTCTCCCTCTCTCTTTGGCTTGTATCCATTCGGCCCCATTAAGCCTACTGTTTTAATACTTTTACCCCCATTCAGGTGTCAATATTTTTCTGGCAAGCAGTAGCGAGCCAGCATATATGTATTTTTGTTTTGACAGCAAGCTAAATTTGTACATTTTTCGATAGAAAAATTTCTCCGGCGAAGCCGGATTTTTCCATACGATGCTGGCTTGCTATCGCTTGCCAGGAAGAAATCGACACCTGGATGGGGATACACGTCCTAAAACAGTAGGCTGAATGGGGCCGAATGGATACAAGCCAGAGAAAGAGAGAAAAGGAGAGAAAGATAAAAAAAGGCAGGTGACTCCCCTTAACCAAACCCAGCCGTACCATCAACTATGTAGTAGTAATACGGGAGCAAAATGAAAATGATGAGGTGGACGAAGAGGAACAACGAAATACAAGACAGGAAATTACAAAGAGCAGAGAAGAGAGACAGAAACATAGCCTAGAACAAATTAAGACCAGATGTAGGGAAGAACTGAAAATGAGAGTTGAGATGGCACAAGACACGGGGGCTTCAAATTGGCTCACATCATTACCAATAAAGGAGAAAGGCTTCAGCTTAAATAAACAAGAATTCAATGATGCCGTAGCCTTGAGGTATGGGTGGCCAGTTTCGAACCTGCCGCTGAAATGTGCATGCGGTGAAATAAACAACCCAGACCACTGTATGACCTGTAAGAAAGGAGGATTCATCTGTATCCGGCATGATGAAGTACGAGACATCACTGCACAAATGCTGGACGAGGTGTGCCATGATGTCAGAATCGAACCGGAACTTCTGCCTATGGACGGACAGCGCTTGGCCCACAATACTGCAAATACTTCAAATGAAGCAAGAGTGGACGTAAGTGCTCGAGGTTTTTGGACGAGGGGACAACGGGCTTTTTTCGACATCAGAATCTTCAACTCAAGAGCACAAACATATCGTGAGCGAGAACACAAGGCGGCATACTTGAGAAACGAAAGTGAGAAAAAACGCGCTTATGAAGAAAGAATTTTTAACAGGGATCAAGGAAGCTTTACTCCTCTGGTCTTCTCATCGTCGGGAGGTATGGGACCTTCTGCAAGTGTCTTCTATGCCAGATTAGCTGAACAAATATCGGAGAAAAAGCGCCAGCATAGAAGCCAAGTCATAACTTGGATGAGATGCCAGCTCTCTTTCTCTCTTCTCAGGTCTGCACTCCTATGTCTCAGGGGTACAAGGTCCTCCCCGCTACAGAGGACAAGAGTGAGAGACTTGGACTTTGAAATGGTCGTGGCGGAGGGACGAATTGGGGAACAACTAGGTTGATTGTAGGGAGGTACTGGTACAATAAGATAAACTCCAATGTAACTAGAATAAGATAGATTGTACACCACTTTGTAACTGTCACCTCAATATAAAAAAAAAAAAAAAAAAAAAAAACACTATGTAGTATATACGTACACAATTTTCGACCATGACTGTACGTACCAATAGCAAAAAAAACAAGATCTATCTATCTATCCATTACCGGACACCTTACTCCCCTTAATGAGGGTGGCCATACACAGAAGGCCCCCAAGTGGACCTATCCCCTGTAAGAGGGACAACCCATGCTAGTTTACTGAAGGACTTACAGGATTGACCATTCAATTTAGTACCCGTCCGACCCCGATATGTATCTTTTTTGCACTATTTGTCTACAGTGGTGTTCGGCTTGTCCATCCACTAACCTGTTTCACACTTATGTAAACAGTACAGATTTGTATCAGGTTTGCTCCCCTAGACAGGTTGCTGACCAAGGCTGACGAGTCCCATCCACCCGGATTTTGATATGGTTGTCTCCCATAGATTTGTAAGATCAAGTGTGTAATATATACAGTACGTACACAACTTTTGACCATGATTATACGTACCAATAGCCAAACGTACCATCCAGTGTGTAATATATACGTACCATTAGCCAAACGTACCATCCAGTGTGTAATATATACGTACCATTAGCCAAACGTACCATCCAGTGTGTAATATATACGTACCCCCCTGTTACTGTCCCTTGAAGCGCCTGTTGCCCTGCTCTGTGGGACAACCGGAAGTGTCTGGGATTACAGGAATGGCCGTGTATTTCCTAATTACACTAATAACGATATACCTGCTTCTGGGCTGAGACTCTAATTGCTCAGGCTGGCTCCTTATGTTACGATACTGGTGGAGGTGAATTTTGGTTGATTCACTATGTTATGTTACTTTTGGAGGTGAATTTTGTGTGACTCACTATGTTACGATACTGTTGGAGGTGAGTTTTGGTTGATTCACTATGTTACGATATTGATAGAGGTGAATTTTGGTTGATTCGCTGTTACGATACTGGTGGAGGTGCATTTTGGTTGATTCACTATGTTACGATAACGTTAGAGGTGAATTTTGGTTTGATTCACTATGTTACGATACTGTTGGAGGTGAATTTTGGTTTCATTCACTATGTTACGATACTGTTGAAGGTGAACTTTGATTGATTTTTTTAAGTTAGGGAGATCTCGAGGATATGAGTTGAGGAGATTCTTAAATTTATTATCACAATATATACTGTACAGTATACAGTATACACAAAATAGTGCAATATACAGCATGCTCACTATGTTACGATATTGCTGGAGGTGAATTTTGGTTGATTTTATTAAGTTAGAGAAATGTCATTGATTGTTAGGAGCTGATTAAGATTTGTATATTATACAAAATATATAACATACAGTATATACAATATAGTGGAATTTATAATGTGACTTTGTCTTACTAAAATAAAAAAGTACGGTATTTCCAAATATATATTTATACAACACCTTAAAGGGAATTTATAGTTTGTTCGCTAAACACCCTTCAAGCTTAAAAAAAGAAAAAAAAATCGAAATAAATGTTTAAATTTTGCGGCCAAAGGCCGGTTCTTCCAAACTTACAGGCTCCATACCGCTCGCCAGGAAATAATAGACACCTAAAAATGGCACGAAAGGTCTTGGTATTGATATAGAAATGGGGCAAAAAATCTGAAAAGGACCAAAATATTAGGACGAATGTCTTAAGATCTAAAAACTAATGGAGCTAAGCATGAGGGGGGAGGGGGATCCAAAAAAAATAAAAATAATAAAACTTACCTTAACCCTCGTAAGCAATTATAATGACATATTTATGCATATAAACGTCTTGCTATTGACTATTTTATTGACTTAGATGATCCTTATCTTTGTGAGGAGAGAGATTGTGAAGATTCTTTGAACTAGGGAATATAAGCTCGTTTTAAGGATTTTAGACGAGAGAGAGAGAGAGAGAGAGAAGGTGAGGCAGATACAAACTCACTAACAGAGATGGATAGATACATAAATAAATAGATAGATAGATAGATAGAGGTGAGATAAATACATTACAACCCACTAACTGAGAGAGAGAGAGAGAGAGAGAGTTACAAGGAGTTACAAGGAATGGTTAGTATCTTCGAGACCTTGCGGTCCATTCCGAGGAGATACTCGAAGTGGAAGGCGAGAGACTGTTTAGTGCACTACACTCTTTACAGAGTGTGCAAAATACTATCTACTCGCTTCTTGAACTGCTCTACTGAAGAACTGTTTACAACCTCGGAGGGAAGTTTGTTCCAGGTAGAACAGATCTTATATTATGTGAACAAGTTTCCACAAATACTAGTGCTGAACCTTTTCAATCATAATTTCCAGCCATGATTGCGTGTTGTATTCATATTGAGGCTAAACATTTTGCTATAATCCACATTGTTAAACCCATTGAGTATTTTAAATACTTCAATGAGCTGACCTCGTAGTCTGCGTGTGTCCAACGGAAGTAGATCAAGAGCTCTCAACTGGTCCTCATAGCTCATTCTTCTAAGTGATAGAATAAGCTTTGTAGCTCTAGCTTGTAATCTTTCTAGTCGCTCTATATCTTTCCTGAGTGCTGGAGACCAGAATTGAACGCCATACTCCAGGAGAGGCCGTATCAGAGCGTTGTAAAGTGTGAGGACTATTTCCTTATTTCTATACTTAAATTACCTCTTAATATAGCCCAGTAATTTCTGAGCTTTCTTCTCTACTTCAATCCACTGCTTGGAAAACTTAAAGTCACTGCTAATCAGAATACCCAAATCCTTTCCAAGTCAGTCGCTTCCAGAGGTATTCTCACAGAGAGAGAGAGAGAGAGAGAGAGAGGGAGAGAGAGAGAGAGAGAGACAGAGACAGACAGACAGACAGACAGAGAGCTAGCACGCCACACACACAGAACCACATCACCGTAATTAGCATATCGTGAGGTTTCGCTCCGGCTCGTTATTTTCCTTGTCTATATTTTATTGATAAACACAGCCCTCCTTTCCTACAACACAGATATTAATTTTAGGGAACCCTTTTTGTATCCGATTAATTCAGTTTGGAATATATGTAAATATAGCTGATTAAAGGTAAATACACATAATAGGTGCGTTGGTTGCGTTGGATAAACTCTATGGTTTGGAGCTCTCTCCCCCAAGCTGTCTTTCCCTCACCCTACGACTTAAGCTGCTTCAAGCTCCGTGTGTCCAGACATTTTGAATCGAACGTACCTTGATTTTGGCTGTCTGTCACTCTTTCAACTTTGATGGAGACACTTTTTACAGGCAGCTTTGCCTTTTGTCTCCTTCAATCACATAGACAAATAAAGCTTAGAATTTGAACATTTGATCTAGTTAAATATATTTGGGTAGTATCAAGTTCTAGACTAATTGCTTTGATTGATTTCCGATATGTTGATTAACATGTAATTTTTTTTAAATAGCTGAATTAATATTGGTTATTTGCGGTATATACAGTAATAACTATTGCAAATTATTATGCATTATGACATAATTATATATTATATGATCTTAGAGCTATTACAGAACCTTGCGTTTTATAAGATCCTCACTATCACGATTTATTCTCTCTCTCTCTCTCTCTCTCTCTCTCTCTCTCTCTCTCTCTCTCTCTCTTTCAGGCACACATACACATAAACACAGCCACATGTTACAGCTATTCCCCTGAATGTGGAGGAAATTAAAGCTGAATGATTGCACTACAACACGACATCGGACTTTTGCACGCGCCTGTACATCACATTTTCAATTATGGCGTTAATGAGGTAGAATGAGAGTGTATTAATTGCTGTGGCTGGGTGTGGCGAGGCTATTATGAGATCACCAAGGAGGATTATTGGGGGAATATAGTCGCTGGCTAATTATTGAAAGGCTATTATATATTACTATAGACTGGCTATATTTGTTTTATATATATATATATTATCTGTGCTTACAATATACAATTACGGAAAATCCTATATCATTATAGGGTAGCAATTATATCCAATTTAATTAGTTTTAGGATAGAGTGTAAACTATGCCTGGTGATATAGAGGCAACACCGTCACTGCATCAGTCAGGCACATATATGATCTACTGTTGCAAGTTTGATTGCAGATCGCCTGCAAACCTTTCACTTCTACTGTATTTCAATAATTTCCCCATCTACACTTCCACCTAAAATTCTAATTTCCACGCTTTTCTATCCCCCATTCGATTCGATTCGAGTATGCAGTTTTCTTATCTAGGAGAATAATGGAAAACGTCTTGTAAGTCAAAGGTTTCTGACTTCATGATAGTAGCTTGGTAACTTAAGGGGATTTTTTTTTGTGGACCCCTTCTCCCTCATGTTTAGCCCTATTAGTATCGAGGTTGTAAAACGTTCGCCCCATTAGTTAGGCGATTTTATGACCTTTCGCCCCATTTCTTTGTCAATATTACGACCTTTCTTGCCATTTAGGCGTCAATGTATTCCTGGAGAGCGAAAGCGATCCTTCAAAATAAGAGGAACATTATGTACCGAAAAATACATAACTTTATCTTGAAGAGAGTTCCTTGGGGTATGCTTGTAAACTTGGTGGAGGTCTAGGGAGGAAACTAGAAAATATATTTGAACTTCACTTAATGAGTGATGGATTATGTTAGAGAAGAGAGACTAAAACTGCAGTATTTAATAAGAGGAAGAACTGAACCAAGTCAGTGTTTTCAGAGTGTATTTTCAAGAGCGAGGGTGGGGTACAGAAGAGAGAGAGAGTGTGTGTGTATGTGTGTGTGAGAGAGAGAGAGAGAGTGTGTGTGTGTGTGTGTGTGTGTGTGTGTGTGTGTGTGAGAGAGAGAGAGAGGGAGAGACAGAGTAGGTAGTAGTGTGTTAAGGGGGGATGGTTTACTTTTAGGTAGATTCTTTCATGTATTCATTATTTATTTTTTTAGTTTCCTCCCTAGACCTCCATCAAACTTAAAACAACATCCCATCAGATCCCCCTTCTAGATTAATTTGTAAATTTTTCGGTAGAAAAATTTCCCGGCCGAAGGCCGGTTACTCTTAAGATTACAGGCTCGCTATCGCTCGCCAGGAAAAAAAGAACACCTAAATGGCACGAAAGGTCTTAAAATTGACAATGAAATGGGGCATAAGGTATTAAAATCGCCAAACTAATGGGCCGAACGTCATAAAATCTGAAAACTATTGGGGGGTAAGCATGAGGAAGAAGGGGGACCAGAAAAACAGCCCATGTCCCCTTAAAGCGAAGGGTCTCTCTGTGTAGTGGGTGGTGGGGTGGTTGGTTGGTTGGTTAAGGGGTCGGGCTGTGAAGTAATTAGCGGTGCACTAATTAATCAGCTCACAGGTTATTAGTCTCCCCTCCCCCCCGACCACCACCACCGCCATCAACATCTGCGACAACACCACTACCACCTACACCAACAGCTCTGACACCAATATCACTGACACCACCATCACCACCACAGACACCACTACCGACACCACTTCTACTGACACTACCTCCACCACCACCACTACCACCACCACCACAGACACCACCATCAATACCACCACCAGCACAGACACCACTACCACCACTACTTCTACCACCATCAACAACATCACTACCACCACCACCACCACCAAGAGTAGCGGTGGTGGTGGTGGTGAGAGTTTTATTACCCCCCACTCACACCTGGGGAGAGGGGAGGGGGGAGGGGGGAGGGAGGGAGAGAGAGAGAGAGAGGGAGGTGTACAGTTGACTAAATATGTAATGAAATCATGGGTATAATATGGGAAAACAAAATTGGAATAATATTCTATCCTTCTGTTCTAATATACGAGGAAAATATTCAAACCTTCATTACTCTTTTCATGCTTGCTTTAAGGGGGTAGGGGTTCGTTTGTGAACCCACTTCTCCCTCATGTTTAGCCTCAGTACTTTTTTAGTATAGCCATTGTTATACCTTTCGCCCCATTTGTTGTCAATTTTAAAACCTTTCGTGCCATTTAGGTGTCTTTTTTTTTTTTTTTTTTTTTCCTGGCGAGCGAACGATAGCAAGTCAGTTAGGGAATAGGTGTGGATATGTACAGCCTATTTGTTACAGCCCATTTTGAGTTACAGAGGTAGAGGTCACCATTGCTGGCCTACGTATAAAGAACACGGTATAGTTAGTCAATAGCCAAACCCGCACTCTCTTAAAAGGGTAGGGAAGATCAACAAGAAAAGGAAAGAAATTGTCTTTTTCACTCCAAATTATTTTATTCAAGCTGGCGAGCAAATGGTTTGTTTCCTTCTTAATCACTCAGCTATTACAACGATTATATATATATATATATATATATATATATATATATATATATATATATATATATATATATATATATATATATATTTGTATATATATACAGTATACAGTATATACCTGTATATATATATATACAGTATATATATATATATATATATATACCGGTATACAGTATATAATATAATTATATATATATATTTATATATATATATATATATATATATTTTTTTTTTTTTTTTTTTTTTTTTTTTTATTTACATCGTTCTTAACACCAATAACACCCCAAATGAAACTGATGAATACATGTGATTCTCCCAGGATTCGAACCTAGGATGTCACATACAGAACTTACACGCTCTGATAATTACACCATCAAGCCAATTATGTGTTTTTAATTTCGAACACTTGACAATAATATAATACCGAGTCAGGGTAGTCTCTTATTTTCCCCTTAGCTATCGAGAAATAAGCTGCTAAGGAAGTCAAATGTATGCCAAGTTAGCTAATATATGGGCTAAAACCTGTGGAAGCATTGAATCAGGCACTCGTTCACATCCATTGTACCAGGTTCATGTTTATGGCTACTGTACCACGATAACACTTTAAGGGGACGTTGTTCTATTTTTTTTTTTTTTTTTCTATATTCCAACTTACTTCCTCTCGGGCATAGGCTGAGAGCCTTAACATTCACCGCTTTACAATGAACAGTGAAGCCCGTGAGGTCTTGTTCCAGTCTAGGGAGTGAGACATGTGAAGCACGTAGAGTACAACGAGCACCTGCCATCTTGCCTTCACATGAGGCACGGTGCTCACTCATGGCCCGAAACGACCCCATCTCTGAAGCCACCTCGTTCCCGTGCTTCACTGTCTCACCCCCTACACTCGGACTCTCACACTTACACACACACAACGCCACCTGTTGAGCAGATAACTCATAACATATCTATTTATGTTTCTATTATTACCGGTGTATGTAGATATATATTTGTTTTAGTTAGCTCCCTAGAACTCTAAATAAAATCATCCCTAAGACCCACATTTTAGATATATTTGTACATTGTTCGGTAGAAATATTTCTCGGCCGGAGGCCGGTGCCTCATAATTTCCACAGATCCTACCTAAGCTGTCTATACTCGTCTAAATATAGCCAGAATAAACGGTCATAATGAGTCATAATCTTCAGAGGGTTAAAGAGCAAAAATATACTAGAGAAGTTGTTCCGTTTACTTCTCAAAAGTTAATAACAATATTCAGTACAGTGTTGTCATTATCTGCAGACCTATACCTTAGTTCACAGATGTTGTTAAGTTCATTACTTAGAACATAATCTAAGTTCAAGCTTTGGTCTACTATTGATTTATTCATTTATTTTTAATACTATTATGGATTTATTTTAATTATTATTATTTTTTTTTTTTTTTTTTTTTTGGGGGGGGCTTGTTATGCTGCAACAACTATTAAGTCTCTTAATCTTCATCCACACACACACACAACGATACACAATAACGAGCATGCTCACTCCCGCAATACAACTAGAGTAAGTACAACTAGAGTAAGTACACACTCTCTCTCTCTCTCTCTTACTCTCTCTCTCTCTCTCTCTCTCTCTCTCTCTCTCTCTCTTATTCTCTCTCTCTTATTCTCTCTCTCATGTGCCTCACTGAGCAGGGGAGGGTTTACAATAAAAAGCCCCAGAGCCATCCATAGGTAGAGGTACGCAAACCCCTTTACAGTAGCTGACATGTTGGATACCTCCCCTTGTAAACCACGTTGTACAGTCGCATTCAACTCCCTCCACATTATTCATCCACCAGACTTACACACTTCCACATTATCTTACGACCTGATCCACCAGACTTACGACCTTCACATTATCTTGCAACCTGATCCACACAACACCCTCCACATTATTCACCCACCAGACTTACGACCTCCACATTATCTTACGACCTGGTCCACCCTCCACATTATCCATCCACCAGACTTACAACCTCCACATTATTAATCCACCTGATCCACACAACACTCCACATTATTCATCCACCAGACATACAACCTCCACATTATCTTACGACCTGATCCACCCTCCACATTATCCATCCACCAGACTTACGACCTTACTTATTTTACCACAGCGCTGCAGTTTTATACCCCCCTGGTCAGATTATGTGATCATCGGGGCTTGCATGCTTTTCTATTTGTTTGTCTATCCATCTGGTTTGCTGCCAAGACGGTTAGTATATACAGTATAGCAAATATCCAATTAACAATAATAATATGTTTATTATCACAAAACTTGGCATTGAAACCATTGGGCTGAACATATACAAACAAATTAAAATCACAATAATCAAATTATTTGCCAGCAAATTACTTATACACCACTAAATGTAAGAAATAAGGCTTCTCATTACCTAAACAAAATATGTATATATATATTCATTGGAAGGATGGCGCTAATCGTATATCTTTGTATTATACATATTTTTAAATTTAGTATACTGTATTGTTAAACATTGCCTAAAAGTGTGTTTGTTGTTGAGCGTTTACAGAAGTTACTTATGTTTTTCATGTTTAAATGTTTTAAGAATGACGACCATTACAAGTAACCATACTCCCAGGTATCGCTCTCATGGCTGAGATAAATTATGTACAATTATAGATAGCGCCAGCGAACTTGACAACAATCTTGACCCCTTAACTTCTTATAACTCGAAATGGATGAAAGATGTGGATATTTACAGCCAGTTTGCTCTAGACCCTTTTGAGTTACAGAGAGGTCATGGATCAAGATTATTGTCAACTTCGTTGGCGCTAGCTATTGTATGTTATTTCATTATCTTTTACATGCAATTCTGGCTATTTCATTTTCCCCAGATAGTCATTGTATTTAATTTCAATTTAATTTTACTTCATGCTTCCTTTGAATTATAAAACAAAAAGAAACTTATTTTCCCTACCATAAGTTTATTATCTGACATTTATCGATGCTTAATAGTTGCATTCAAAACTCAGACGAAATCATCACAAATAGCCACATGATGGATACATGCAGTAACTTAGCGTAATATCTAATTAAGGCCATTGTGTTATGTTAACCTTAAACACGCCCCGAGTGAGACATTAATATCACCTTCACCCCCACCCCCCACCCCCACCCCCAATGTTGTTCTATGGTCCTATAATATGTCCCCGAGTGAATAATATACCTTTGCATTTTCAGAACGGTCTGAATAATTGTATCTTTCTGACACGGTTATTACTAAGATCAAATTCATTGTTCCCAATAGGTTCATTAAGCGGGGGGGGGGGGGGGGGGGGTTCTGGACCCCATTCTCCCTAATGTATAGCTTCATTACTTTTAAGAGTTTAAGAAATTCACCCTATTATTTTGGTGATTGTAAAGCCTTTCGTGCCATTTAGCTGTCCATTTATTCCCCCGGGGGGGGGGGGGGGGATACCGAACCTATAATTTAGGAGGAATCGGCCTTCGGCCAAGCATTTTTCTACCGAGGATTTTTTTTAAAACTTAATGGAGGGTGTACGAAGGAAACTAAAACAAATATTAAATAAATATATATATAACTTGGTACGTCTGACAGTCCTTATATGTAATTATAAATATACCAGGATTATGTGCCTACAATCTATAACTTCATCTTTCTTTGCTACACCGGTAAGTTAAAATAGATTAAAGGAGAGAGAGAGAGAGAGAGAGAGAGAGAGAGAGAGAGAGAGAGAGAGAGAGAGTAGAGTCATCTGTCTTCATCCTATCCTTGAGCATCATTACAGCCACATTGTCTCTCAACCCCCCCCCCCCCCCTGCTTCAGGACCCCTTCACAGCCCATCTTGCTTTTTATCGGTCGCCATGTTGTAGACCTTTCGCTGTCTCTCTGTCTGTGTGTCTCTCATGCGCACACATACTGTACATACATACCCAAACAAACAATCACACACACACACACACCCTTTCACGCACACACATACACACACGCATATATACACACACACACACACACACACACACACACACACACACACACACACACACACTCTTTTAAAGCCAATGTTGCTTCCTGCTTTTACTCTGAGTGAGGTAAAACATGAAAACACCAATATATACTTTATAGCAATGTTATTAAGAACTTGTGGGGAATTTTATCTGGACACCCACCTCCCTCATGTTTAGCCCATTAGTTTTATGTGTATAGGACATTCGATTTATTAGTTAGTTGAGAGGGGGGGGGGGGGGCGTAATTTTTCAAGCTTGATAGAGTTCTAAGAAGGAACTAGAAATATAAAACAAACATTACATATTTATATAAATACACAAATAAATAAAAACCCTCCCCTATAAATGCCTCATCACCAACATTACTTCTTAATTTCATTCTAGCTATAATTAGACGGTTGTGAGCACCTTAGGAAGGATCTATAGTAATACAAAGGGTTAAGTGAGATAGTTCGAAGGCTTTAAATTGCTGGAGGCCCCTTAGTAACTGAATATAACCGTTTAACCCCTTCTGTACCGGTGATGTACTTTTCATTATAGGCTGGCAACTAGTCGACGACTTTTTTTCAGCTTAGGAAGGACGTCTATTCATTTAAAGGCTACATACTATCTCAATTAATCTTTTTGGATACCATATTATCCTTCCAAAGCTTTATAAAATCGCCTAGATGTAGCCGATATCAAATACAAAAAGTCGTCCCCGGTACAGAAGGGGTTAATGGTAGCCAGAATAAAGCTAAAAGGACGTCACCGGTACAGAAGGGGTTAAGGGGAGATCTCCACTTGAGGGACTTTTTTCTTGACCCCTTTCTCCCTCATGTTTAGCCCCATTGCCTTTGATATTATAAAACATTTGCCCCATTAGTTTAGCGATTTTAAGAACTTTCACCCCATATTAAGACCTTTCGTGCAATTCAGGTGTCAATGTTATCCTGGCGAGCGATAGCGAGCCTGTAATTTAAGAGGAACCGGCCTTCGGCCGGGAAATTTTTCTACCGAAAAATGTACAAATTTATCTTTAAAGGGACTCAAGGGGATGTAATTTTAAGCTTGATGGAGGTCTAAGGAACAAACTAAATACCTCCCCGAAAGTATCGAAAAATCAGTTGCTATGGGATTCAATTTAACATCTATCTATCTATCTATTGCCTGACGCCGTGATCCCCGAAGGGGTGGCCACGAACGAACCACCCCCATGCACCTCTGTCCCCAGTCAGTCGACGCCCCTCCCCCCAACCAGCACCACCTTCGTTCATGTACTTCCTCACTCCATCCTTCCACCTCATATTCGGTCTACCTCTCCCCCTCTGTCCCTCCACCTCGCTCTCATACACCCTCTTAGTCATTCTCTCGCTTTCCATACGTTCCATATGGCCGAACCATCTCAAGTTGTTCCTTTTCACACTTTCCAGCACATCTACCTCCACACCACACCTCCTTCTTACTTCCTCATTAGTCTGTCTATCCCTCCATGTAACTCCGCACGCACTCCTTAAGTAATTCATTTCCACTGCTCTCACTCTTGGTCTGAGTCTCTCAACCAACGTCCATGCTTCGCTTCCGTAAGTCAGTGTCGGGATTACCACACTGTCATGCAAGGACTTCTTCACTTCCATACTGACCACCCTATTTCTTGTTACTGCTTTTAGCGTTCCTACAACCCTCTTCCCCTGTTGTACCCTCTCCCGCACCTCTTCATCCATAGTCCCATCTTTACTCAACACACTGCCCAGATACTTAAAAGAGTTGACGATCTCCATAGCCTGACCGTTCAGCTTCACCTCACACTCTGTGACTTCACCCCTTTCGAAGACCATAACCTTGCTCTTCCCCGTATTTACCTTCAAATTCCGTCAATTTAACATAAGATTGGATAAAATATACTATATAGGCCTCGTACCATAGGGATAGTAAAATGTATACGCCTTACGCAAATTTAAGGGGAGATTTCCACTTGAGGGAGTTTTTTCTGGATGTCTTTCTCCCTCATGTTTAGCCCCAATGCTTTTGAGATTTTAAGACGTTAGCCCCATTAGTTTGGCGATTTTAAGAACCTTCGCCCTATTTGTGTCAATTTTAAGACCTTTCGTGCCATTTAGGTGTTGATTATTCCCTGGCGAGAGATAGCGAGCCTGTAATTTAAGAAGAACCAGCCTTCGGCCGGGACATCCCATTTTTCTACCGAAAAATTTACAAATTTATCTTGAATGTGGAGGTTGTAAATTTGTTGGATGAATAATGTGGAGGGTGTTGTGTGGATCAGGTCGTAAGATAATATGGAGTTTGTAAGTCTGTTGGGTGGATAATGTGGAGGGTGTTGTGTGGATCAGCTCGTAAAATAATGTGGAAGTAGTAAGTCTGGTGTGTGAATAATGTGAAGGGTGTTGTGTGGATCAGGTCGTATGATAATGTGGAGTTTGTGAGTCTGGTGGGTGAATAATGTGGAGGGTGTTGGGAGATCAGGTCGTAAGGTACCGACGTTCAACCTCCCGACGCGGCTGGTTTGACGTATCGCTTGCCTACGTCAGCCACCCTCTTTTACGCCAGACCCCCCTTACTCTCTCTTCTATTATGTGTCACTCGTTTTCTATATTACCTTTTACGAATATTTAGGTTGCTTATTCTTTGTTTTGTTTTGTTTTCAATGTCCCGCCTTTTCTACTCTTCTTCTCCTCTACTATTTCCCCAATCTCTATCTCTCTTGAGTTAACCCTTTAATTCCAAGCAATTTCCTTACTATTATAATGTGAAACTTGCAAAATAATGAAACCAAAACAGGGACAACACAATTTCATCATACGTTATGCCCAAAACCGTATTCCTGTATATTGTTGCTCTCTTGCAAGACTACCAATTCTTTCCATGGCTACTTTCTAGATATTTATGTTATCCTCTTAACTTTAGCGCTGTTGGAGAGGCATTCTTCTTCTTTTCTGACTGTTATTAGACGAATTTATTCAGCATAGGAAGGAATTATTGTGGATATCAGAGGGTTATTTAAGATGGATAGGCCCCTTCGATACCTACAGGACCTTCCAAAGCTGTATAAAATCGTCTCGTGTCAGCCAGAATATAGTGAACAAAACGAACTCACATACCGAAAGGGTTAATCAGCTTTAGTATTATCGTAGATTAGCATATTCTTGTACTTGCGTTTTGTATTGGTATTCTTCCGACCCTCCTACAAAATTACAAAACCCTAATTACCCCTTACAGTATCGGCGACGTCTTTTTAATCTTATTCTAGCTCTATTTAGACGATTTTATGAAGCTTAGGAGAGATAACCGGTAGCTAAAAGGATTCATTGAGATAGTCTGCCGCCTACTAATGGGTAGACGTCCCTCCTAAGCTGAGTAAAATCGTATAATCATTGACGGAATGGGATACAAAGGATGTCACCGGTATTGAATGGGTTAAGATACAGTAGTTTTATGCTGATCCTTCCAGTCTTTTTTTTTTTTTTTTTTTTTTCATATAAGAGTCAATCCAAAACCTACTTCTTAAGGGGAGATTTCCACTTAAGGGATATTTTTCTTGACCCCTTTCTCCATCATGTTTAGCCCCACTGCTTTTGAAATTAAAACGCTCGTCCCATTAGTTTGGTAATTTTAAGAACTTTCGCCCCATGTCTGTCAATTTTAAGACCTTTCGTGCCATTTAGATGTCGATTTTTGGCTGGCGAGCGATAGCGAGCCTGTAATTTAAGAGGAATTGGCCTTCGGCCGGGAAATATTTCTACCGAAAAATTTACAAATTTATCATGAAAGGGGGTCAAGGAAGTATAATTTGAAGTTTGATGGAGGTCTGGAGAACAAACTAAATACCTCCCCTTAAGTATGTCGCTACCGAATATTCTTATTGGTCTTACATTATGTTTCGAGTCATTATAAGATTGCGCTTAAGGGGAGGCAGACCGTTTTTCTGGACCCCCTTCTCCCTAATGTTTAGCCCCACTAGTTTTGAGATTATAAGACGTTCGGCCCATTAGTTTGGCGATTTTAACACCTTTCGCCCCATTTTGTTGTCAATGTTAAGGACCTTTCGTGCCATTTAGGTGTCGATGTTTTCCAGGCGAGCGATAGCGAGCCTGCAATCTTAAGAGGAACCGGCCTTCGGCCGGGACATTTTTCTATCGAAATATGTACAAATTTATCTTGAAGGGGGTTCTAGGGGGTGTTTTTCTAAGCTTGATGGAGGTCTACGGAGGAAACTAAAACAAATTTATGAATAAATAAATTAATAGACCAAACAAACGGTCAGCCTCCCCTTAAGGTAAAGAGTGTGCTAACTATTTTAATCAGATACATATCAGTCAATAGGCAATAATGTACATGCCTTTAAATAGTGTTTTCGCTTACTACTCTCTCCCATCTTTTTCTGGACTATATACTTGCTGCGCTACTAGCTACTAAATTCAGCTCCTCCTCCTCCTACCTCCCCCCCTCCCCCCAAAAAAGTAAAAAAGTAAACAAGACCTCCAAGTCCCCTTCAATATTATCCCCCCCCCCCCACAGGTCTTTGCTCCCTGCTTACCCCCATGCATGAATTGACTACGCCCCCTCCCCCTCTCTCTCTCTCTCTCTCTCTCTCGCTCTCATTCGCTCTGTCTCTCTCTCTCTCTCTCTCTCTCTCTCTCTCTCTCTGTCTCTCTCTCTCTCTCTCTCTGTCTCTGTCTATCTCTCTCTCTCTCTGTCTCTCTCTCTCTCTCTCTCTCTCTCTCTCTCTCTCTCTCTCTCTCTCTTTCTCTTTCTCTCTTTTTCTCTCTCTCTCTGCTCGGGGTCCTTTATTGCCTTATTATAACATAGAGACGCGGGGTTCCTCTTCCGGGGCTTATTTATGTCAGGGAGGAGGAGGAGGGAGAGGAAGAGAAGGAGGAGTAGAGGGAGGAGGAGGATGGGGTATATGAGGGAGAGGAGGGGGAAGTGAAAAGGCAGGAAGGAGGAGGAAGAGGAAGGGAGAAGGGTGGAGGGGAAGGAGGAGGAGGAGGAATAGAAGGGGGATGGAAAGAGATGGTGAGAGTGGAGGAGGAGGAGGAGGGGATAGGGATGGGATGTAAGAGAGGGAGGAGGGGAGTAGGAGTATGAGGAAGTAAGAAAGGAGGAGCGGAAGGAAGAGGAGGGGCGGGAAAGAGGAGGAACAAGAAGAAGAGTAAACGATTATACTGGTCTTTGTGTGGTCTATATTTACATTTTGTACATATATGTTTATGTTTTCATAAATAACACAGTGAATACTACCTAAAAAAAAAAATGTATTTAATACGAATGTATAAGTACTTCCAGTGATTAATTCGATGGAGATGTTTTATCTTATTTTATTTATTTTTGTTTTATGGATTGGTCTGTTGCACTCTTTAAGGGGAGATGGGCCGTTTTTCGGGTCCCCTTTCTTCCTCATGCTTACCCCCTTTAGTTTTGAGATTTTAAGACATTTGCTTCAAGACCATTCGCCCCCTTTAGGTGTCGATTTTGTTCCTGGCGAGCGATAGCGAGCCTGTAATTGTGGAGGAACCGGCCTTCGGCCGTGACGATTGTCTACCGAAAAATGTACAAATCTCGAAGGGGGATCAAATGGATATTTTTAAAGTTTGAAGGAGGTCTAGGGAGGAAACTAAAAAATAAATTAATATATAAATAAATAGACCCAAAGAAAATAACCACTGTCCCCTTAAATTAAATCTCGTATTACAATTACAAGTCTGGCAGTACTTTAACCAATATTGTAATGCAACGGTCACATTTACCGAACCTTAATTATTGCTATATTATATTTATTTATGGTCATGTTACTGCAATGTTAATTAATATCCAGTGCTTGTCCGAAAACTGAAATCTACTTAATTAGGCTTGTGAAAGTAGTCTTACTATATTTTATTGTATAGTGTTGATATAAAATTATATATATATATATATATATATATATATATATATATATATATATATATATATATATATATATATATATATATATTGCACATTATTCATTGTTTCTGTTCTTTTTTTTCTCGTATTATCTAATAAATAATGGTGATATGAGAACTGTTTATTGTAAGTACAGTATAAAATTAGAAACGCAGCAGTTGAAGCTCTGAAACAAGGTGAGGCTCTTTTCTGAAGGGTCTCTGGGGAAGCTGAGGATGAGCCAGTGAGATAACTGCGTGTGTAAGAATTGAAACCCAAATGTAAACGAGAGACTTACCATTTAGTGAGAAGAATTATCTCTTCCGTCTTGAGCCTTCAGTTTCGCTTATTATTTGCTGTTGTTATATTATTGTTTTCTATAGTTTCTGTATTAATCAGTGTCTTCTTCAACAAATATAACATTACATACAATCGTGAGCGCTATAGGTAGCGTCAGCGAACTTGACAATAAGCTTGACCCCTTAATTTCTTATAACTCGAAATGAATGAAAGCAATCGGGCTGACATTACTATCATTTGGGTAGAGTCCACCAGTTAATACGTGTGGATATTTACAGCCAGTTTTTTCAAGGTCATTTTGAGTGACGAAGAGGTCAGGGGTCGAGATAATTGTCAAGTTCGTTGGCGCTACCTATAGTAAGTATGTACACCCATTTGAAACTTTTAGCCAAGTGTAGGAAGCATATCAATTATACAGGATAATAAAATATTGTGTTGTTTAGCTTGGGTTTTATGCAGATTCATATGGACGCACAACTATTAGAGCTCTTATTCGATAACATTAACCCTCTCCGAGCCTATTAGGGATACTTTAAAGCTTTTGTTACCATCAGGGGTATTTAGAAACCTTTAGTTTAGTTACTTCAACCTCTGCAGTTGTCGTTGAGTTAGCTGTGGGCAGAAAACTAATTTTGGAGAGGTAATTATAAGAGTGAGAGAACTCTATTTCTTATTGCTAATCTGGCAACCTCTGCGTCATATGAGTCTGAAAGGGTTAAGTGTCAACCTATTCTAACATTAATCGAATCGAAGTCTGTCTCACATAATTTATTCAGTTTTAGTCTAATCTCAACCTAACACTTTCTAAAGAGTAAATACTGCATTAGTAATAGACAAAATTACATAACTAATGTAAGCAAAGTATAAAGAGTTACCAAGTAATGATTATATTTTGCTCATAAACATAGTTCGCATTATCTCAATACTTAACCAAGTTTTGATAATCATTTGTAGGCTGCCATTGTGTGTCAACCAACATACAGAAAATGTGTTGGAGCCTCAAAATAGCTCTATGGTGACAGTTTGTCCAGTCTTTATTTCTTAAAAGGTATCCAGTTTTCTGTGTCTTGGGAAATAAAGGATTTTATTGTACAGTTTACACATCCGCCTACATTCCGTTTGACCTTGGAGAGAGTGGGTAGTGTGTGTGTGTGAGTGTGTGTGTAAGGGGGGGGGGGAGGGGAGGAAGAGAGATTTAGCCTATAGTATCTTGGGATATATATGTTTTTTTTACAGTTAATACAACCACCTACGTTGTTTGGTTACGTGGAGATTGTGTGTTGTGCGTATGCTTGTAAAAGTTACAAGAGATAATTAGTAACTAACGGACTTGCGGTATACTCTGGGGGGGATATTCTAGGTGGAAAGAGAGATGTAAATTACACTACACTACTACACTCATTGTAGAAAGTGTATAACATTATATGTACTATATTCCAGATAGAAAAGATCTACAGTATGTCCTATATTGTACTAGTGTTGAACCTTATCAACTCTACGTGCCCGCCATGGTTGTGTTGCATTCATATTGAGACTAAGCATCTTTTGTGTAACTCAGTGGTCTGGTTAAACTACTAAAAAAAAAAAAAAAAAAAAACAATCATCAACATGTCAAAATTCAATGAGCTGACCTCGTAACCTAAGCGTTTGCAACTAAATGAGACCGAGTGCTTCCAATTGATCATCATAACTCAAGTCTTCTAATCGATGAAATAGGTTTTGTAGCCCTAGATTGGACTTGTTCTAGTCTGAGAGAGAGAGAGAGAGAGAGAGAGAGAGAGAGAGGGGTAGCCAAAGAAAGAGAGTCGGTGTGTGTGTGTGAAAGAGAGAGACAGTGAGAGTGAGTGCGGGAGAGAGAGAGAGAGAGAGAAAGAGAGAGGGGTGGGGGGAGTCGGAGGGGAAGACTGGTGATTATATTTAGTTTCTGGTATCTTGGTAAATAAAGGGTTGTATTTACAGTTTGCATCTGCCTATACTTTGTTTATTTTGGAGGGAGTGGATGCTGTGTGTGCTTAATTAATTCAGTGAAATAGAGAGAGAGAGAGAGAGGCTTAGCTTTTTCTCCATATTCAAATATATATTTTGAGAACAGACACACTTAGTAATAGATATTTACCTCTCGCCCCATTTCTTTGTCAATTTTAAGACCTTTCATGCCCTTTAGGTGTCGATTTTTTCCTGGCGAGCTCCTGGCGAGCGATAGCGATCCTGTAATTGTGGAGGAACCGGCCTTCGGTCGTGACATTTTTTCACCGAAAAATATAAAAAATAATCTCGAATGTGGATCTAATGGTTGTTTTTTTAAGTTTGATGGAGGTATAAGGAGGAAGCTAACAAATAAATTAATATGTAAATATATAGACCCCCAAAATAACCACTGTCCCCTTAAAACACTGACGACTAGGCTCCGAGTAATATGCCTAATGCCAAGAAAACACAACCATTCATACAGTACATTCAAGCCGAGCATTTATATTCAGAGAACAACACACACATAAATAAAAAGGCCCTTGACAAGAGACAATATGGAAGAAGTCAGTGCATTTTTGTTCCTTTATAAAGTATGACAATCGCGATAAAGCCGGTGTTACACGAACGCTTTTTCCAGCAATTTTGGATGAACAAGTTTTTTCTCGTACTATTTTGAGGCTCTTTCGCTTTGAGATCGAAAACTAGATCGAAGGTAGATTATACTAGTTAGTTTAATTCATATGGAACTTAAATTTTTAAGCTGCCAGGTTACAATTGCCCGTAAATATTGACGTAAAATCGCTCGTGTGACACCGTCTATGAGATGTAAACAATGATGTCAATGGAGACTGGGGCAATAAGCTAATAGAAAACGAGAACGTACTTTATGGGAGTATATTTTATTTTAATTTATTATATATTTTGTTGTTATTCTTTTCCAAATCCTTTAGAAGTAACATATATATATACAGTATATGAGTATACCGCAAGTCCGTTAGTTACTAATTATCTCTTGTAACTTTTATAAGCATACGCACAACACACAATCTCCACGTAACCAAACAACGTAGGTGGTTGTATTAACTGTAAAGAAAACATATATATCCCAAGATACTATAGGCTAAATCTCTCTTCCTCCCCCCCCCCCCTCACACACACACACACACACACACACACACACACACACACACACACACACACACACACACACACACACACACACACACTACCCACTCTCTCCAAGCTCAAACGGAATGTAGGCGGATGTGTAAACTGTACAATAAAATCCTTTATTTCCCAAGACACATAAAATCTAGTGAATTCTAACTGGTGCCATTCGTTTTTTCTCGCCGAGCTGCTTCTAGAGATGGTCGTAGATTTCATTTTCGCCCAGCCATTCGCCCAGAATCGAAAATATTTGTTTCCAAAAACCTTGGCCAAGGCAAATCCTTGATTTTGGTCGAATTTTGTTTTGTCAATATTATTACATATTTGGATTCGTCTCGCCGTTGCGGTTTCAACGGTATAATTATTTTTTTAATTATGACCAATTTTTAAGCCCAATAGGCCTATTTTAAAGTTTAAAACTCCATAGACGAGTTCTTTATGTACGGATTTTGTTTAAATTTATAACATAAGTACAATTTGGCAAGCTGAATCGAATGGCGCAAACAAAATTAAAATCGGACTATTAGTTTAGGATTTCGATTTTAACTTGGCCTTCCTGGAGGGCCTAGAGGACCGTTTTTTGGACTTTAAAAGTCCTCTGTAGCCCAAACTATAAGTTCTAGAGAATTCTAACTGGTGCCATTCGTTTTTTCTCGCCGAGCTGCTTCTAGACATGGTCGTAGATTTCATTTTCGCCCAGCAATTCGCCCAGAATCGAAAATATTTATTTCCAAAAACCCAGGCAAATCCTTGATTTTGGTCGAATTTTGTTTTGTCAATATTATTA
Organism: Paralithodes platypus; assembly: GCA_032716605.1. Classification (NCBI taxonomy): domain Eukaryota; kingdom Metazoa; phylum Arthropoda; class Malacostraca; order Decapoda; family Lithodidae; genus Paralithodes; species Paralithodes platypus. Next base: position 61,227,982 of record CM064514.1, read on the forward strand.
CATATTTGGATTTGTCTCGCCGTTGCGGTTTTAACGGTATAATTATTTTTTAATTATGACCAATTTTTAGGCCCAATAGGCCTATTTTAAAGTTTAAAAACTCCATAGACGAGTTATTTATGTACGGATTTTGTTTAAATTTATACCATAAGTACAATTTGGCAAGCTGAATCGAATGGCGCAAACAAAATTAAAATCGGACCATTAGTTTAGGATTTCGATTTTGACTTGGTTTTTTTTTTGTTTTACTTTAAAAGTCCTCTGTAGCCCAAACTATAAGTCCTAAATAATTCTAACTGGTGCCATTCGTTTTTTCTCGCCGAGCTGCTTCTAGACATGGTCGTAGGTTTCATTTTCGCCCAGCCATTCGCCCAGAATCGAAAATATTTGTTTCCAAAAACCTTGGGTTTAATTAACCCCAGGCAAATCCTTGATTTTGGCCGAATTTTGATTTGTCAATATTATTACATATTTGGATTCGTCTCGCCGTTGCGGTTTCAACGATATAATTATTTTTTAATTATGACAAATTTTTAGGCCCAATAGGCCTATTTTAAAGTTTAAAAACTCCATAGACGAGTTATTTATGTACGGATTGTGTTTAAATTTATACCATAAGTACAATTTGGCAAGCTGAATCAAATGGCGCAAACAAAATTAAAAGCGGACCATTAGTTTAGGATTTCGATTTTGACTTGGCCTTCCTGGAGGGCCCAGGGGACCGTTTTTTGGACTTTAAAAGTCCTCTGTAGCCCAAACTATAAGCCCTAGAGAATTCTAACTGGTGCCATTCGTTTTTTCTCGCCGAGCTGCTTCTAGACATGGTCGTAGATTTCATTTTCGCCCAGCCATTCGCCCAGAATCGAAAATATTTGTTCCCAGGCAAATCCTTGATTTTGGTCGAATTTTGTTTTGTCAATATTATTACATATTTGGATTCGTCTCGCCGTTGCGGTTTCAACGGTATAATTATTTTTTAATTATGACCCATTTTTAGGCCCAATAGGCCTATTTTAAAGTTTAAAAATTCCATAGACGAGTTATTTATGTACGGATTTTGTTGTTGTTGTTGTTGTTGTTCCCCAAGCTGCCTGGCCGAACAGCCCCAAGTCCCCGAGCAATTCCAAGGCCATATCCGAGCGCCCCCGCAGAACCCTCCCCGCCGACCACAATAAAGCCTGGGTGACCGAAGCCACTCCATGGCGGGGAGCTGAGGAGGGTGCGGAAACGCCCGGGAAACCAAAGCCCCACCCAGGGTCCTGTGCCCCTCAGCAATTATGAAGAGAAAGTTGAGGGGCAAGAAAAATGTGACGCTTTGGCTTCCAATCTTGGTAGATTGGGAGGTCAATCCACGTTAGAGACGCCGTCACTTGAGATCTAGAAAATATATATTTCATTATTCTACAGATATTTTCACAGCAATTGTTCCGAGGAACTTGCTTCAATTGTGCCGCCTCTCCACATCTTTCCCCGTAGAACTAGGGCAGCTGAGAGCGCCCATGAATTTACACTTTCTCCTCCACAATGCAGAACTTCTGCTTATCAGAATTCATTTATCCCCAGAGCTACTACTCTTTGGAATTCACTTCCCTCGAATTGCTTTCCACAAACTTACAATCTACAAATGTTTAATACAGTTGTTACAAACATTTTATGAATGGAGGATTCCTTTAGGCACATGGACCTTTTTGTTTTATCTGTGTTTTTCCTTCCTCCGTTCATTGTCTCTTTAAAAAAAAAAAAAAAAAAAAAAAAAAAAAGTTAAAGGAACAGTCAGAGTAAGCTATGGGTATGGCAGAGATTGCTTAGCTCTCACTCTGATAGACCAGCCCATCACCAAACGGATTTTGTTTAAATTTATACCATAATTACAATTTCGCAAGCTGAATCGAATGGCGCAAACAAAATTAAAATCGGACCATTAGTTTAGGATTTCAATTTTGACTTGGCTTTTTTTTTTTTTTGGACTTTAAAAGTCCTCTGTAGCCCAAACTATAAGTCCTAGAGAATTCTAACTGGTGCCATTCGTTTTTTCTCGCCGAGCTGCTTCTAGACATGGTCGTAGATTTCATTTTCGCCAAACCATTCGCCCAGAATCGAAAATATTTGTTTCCAAAAACCTTGGTTTATTTGCCCAGGCAAATCCTTGATTTTGGTCGAATTTTGATTTGTCAATATTATTACATATTTGGATTCGTCTCGCCGTTGCGGTTTCAATGGTATAATTATTTTTTAATTATGACCCATTTTTAGGCCCAATAGGCCTATTTTAATTGTTTAATTATGACCCATTTTTAGGCCCAATAGGCCTATTTTAATTTTTTAATTATGACCCATTTTTAGGCCCAATAGGCCTATTTTATAGTTTAAAAACTCCATAGACGAGTTATTTATGTACGGATTTTGTTTAAATTTATACCAATAGTACACTTTGGCATGCTGAATTGAATGGCGTAAACAAAATGAAAATCGGACCATTAGTTTAGGATTTCGATTTTGACTTGGCCTTCCTGGAGGGCCCAGGGAACCGTTTTTTGGACTTTAAAAGTCCTCTGTAGCCCAAACTATAAGTCCTAGAAAATTCTAACTGGTGCCATTCGTTTTTTCTCGCCGAGCTGCTTCTAGACATGGTCGTAGATTTCATTTTCGCCCAGCCATTCGCCCAGAATCGAAAATATTTGTTTCCAAAAACCTTGGGTTTAATATTATTAAGCCCAGGCAAATCCTTGATTTTGGTCGAATTTTGATTTGTCAATATTATTACATATTTTGGATTCGTCTCGCCGATGCGGTTTCAACGGTATAATTGTTTTTTAATTTTGACCAATTTTTAGGCCCAATAGGCCTATTTTAAAGTTTAAAAACTCCATAGACGAGTTATTTATTTACGGATTTTGTTTAAATTCATACCATAAGTACACGTTGTGAAGCTGAATCGAATGGCGCAAACAAAATTAAAACCGGACCATTAGTTTAGGATTTCGATTTTGACTTGGCCTTCCTGGAGGGCCCAGGGGACCGTTTTTTGGACTTTAAAAGTCCTCTTTAGCCCAAACTATAAGCCCTAGAGAATTCTAACTGGTGCCATTCGTTTTTTCTCGCCGAGCTGCTTCTAGACATGGTCGTAGATTTCATTTTCGCCCAGCCATTCACCCAGAATCGAAAATATTTGTTTCCAAAAACCTTGGGTTTAATAAATTAAGCCCAGGCAAATCCTTGATTTTGGTCGAATTTTGTTTTGTCAATATTATTACATATTTGGATTCGTCTCGCCGTTGCGGTTTCAACGATATAATTATGTTTTAATTATGACCAATTTTTAGGCCCAATAGGCCTATTTTAAAGTTTAAAAACTCCATAGACGAGTTATTTATTTACGGATTGTGTTTAAATTTATACCATAAGTACAATCTGGCAAGCTGAATCAAATGGCGCAAACAAAATTAAAAGCGGACCATTAGTTTAGGATTTCGATTTTGACTTGGCCTTCCTGGAGGGCCCAGGGGACCTTTTTTTGGACTTTAAAAGTCCTCTGTAGCCCAAACTATAAGTCCTACAGATTTCTAACTGGTGCCATTCGTTTTTTCTCGCCGAGCTGCTTCTAGACATGGTCGTAGATTTCATTTTCGCCGAGCCATTCGCCCAGAATCGAAAATATTTGTTTCCAAAAACCTTGGGTTTCGATGGCGCAAACAAAATTAAAATCGGACCATTAGTTTAGGATTTCGATTTTGACTTGGCCTTCCTGGAGGGCCCAGGGGACCGTTTTTTGGACTTTAAAAGTCCTCTGTATCCCAAACTATAAGTCCTAGAGAATTCTAACTGGTGCCATTCGTTTTTTCTCACCGAGCTGCTTCTAGAAATGGTTGTAGATTACATTTTCGCTTAGCCATTCGCCCAGAATCGAAAATATTTGTTTCCAAAACCTTGGGTTTAATTAAGGCCAGGCAAATCCTTGATTTTGGTCGAATTTTGATTTGTCAATATTATTACATATTTGGATTCATCTCGCCGTTGCGGTTTCAATGGTATAATATTTTTTAAATTTTGACCAATTTTTAGGCCCAATAGGACTATTTTAAAGTTTAAAAACTCCATAGACGAGTTATTTATGTACGGATTTTGTTGTTGTTGTTGTTGTTGTTGTTGTTCCCCAAGCTGCCTGGCCGAACAGCCCCAAGTCCCCGAGCAATTCCAAGGCCATAACCGAGCGCCCCCACAGAACCCTCCCCGCCGACCACAATAAAGCCTGGGTGACCGAAGCCACTCTATGGCGGGGAGCTGAGGAGGGTGCGGAAACGCCCGGGAAACCAAAGCCCCACCCAGGGTCCTGTGCCCCTCAGCAATTATGAAGAGAAAGTTGAGGGGCAAGGGAAAAATGTGACGCTTTGGCTTCCAATCTTGGTAGATTGGGAGGTCAATCCACGTTAGAGACGCCGTCACTTGAGATCTAGAAAATATATAAGTTAAAGGAACAGTCAGAGTAAGCTATGGGTATGGCAGAGATTGCTCAGCTCTCACTCTGATAGACCAGCCCATCACCAAACGGATTTTGTTTAAATTTATACCATAATTACAATTTCGCAAGCTGAATCGAATGGCGCAAACAAAATTAAAATCGGACCATTAGTTTAGGATTTCAATTTTGATTTGGCTTTTTTTTTTTTGGACTTTAAAAGTCCTCTGTAGCCCAAACTATAAGTCCTAGAGAATTCTAACTGGTGCCATTCGTTTTTTCTCGCCGAGCTGCTTCTAGACATGGTCGTAGATTTCATTTTCGCCCAGCCATTCGCCCAGAATCGAAAATATTTGTTTCCAAAAACCTTGGGTTTAAGCCCAGGCAAATCCTTGATTTTGGTCGATTTTTTATTTGTCAATATTATTACATTTTGGATTCGTCTCGCTGTTGCGGTTTCAATGGTATAATTATTTTTTAATTTTGACCAATTTTTAGGCCCAATAGGCCTATTTTAAAGATTAAAAACTCCATAGACGAGTTATTTATGTACGGATTGTGTTTAAATTAATACCATGAGTACACTTTGGCAAGCTGAATCGAATGGGGCAAACATAATTAAAATCGGACCATTAGTTTAGGATTTCGATTTTGACTTGGCCTTCCTGGAGGGCCCAGGGGACCGTTTTGTGTACATTAAAAGTCCTCTGTAGCCCATACTATAAGTCCTAGAGAATTATAACTGGTGCCATTCGTTTTTTTTTTTCGCCGAGCTGCTTCTAGACACGGTCGTAGATTTAATTTTCGCCCAGCCATTCGCCCAGAATCGAAAATATTTGTTTCCAAAAACCTTGGCAATCCTTGATTTTGGTCGAATTTTGATTTGTCAATATTATTACATATTTGGATTCGTCTTGCCGTTGCGGTTTCAACGGTATAATTATTTTATAAGTTTGACCAATTTTTAGGCCCAATAAAGTTTAAAAACTCCATAGACGAGTTATTTATGTACGGATTATGTTTAAATGTATACCTTGAGAGAGAGAGAGAGAGAGAGAGAGAGAGAGAGAGAGAGAGCGGGGGGGGGGGGGGGGTGAGGTTGTGTTAAGGGGAGATTTTATCATTATATTATTTTTGTATTTTGTTATTTGAGTTTCCTCTCTAGACCTCCATCAATCTTTAAGAAACACACCCAAGACCCCTCCTCAAGAGAGATTTGGGAATATTCGACAGAAGAATGCCCCTCCTAAATTTCAGGCTACCAATCTATCGCAAGGAAAATATTGACTCCTACATGGGACGAAAGGTCTTGATGTTGATAGTGATGATGGTAGAGGCAAAACAAAAAAAATTTAAGAATTTGATTATTGAGGTAAAAATATGTGTGTGTGTGTGTGTGTGTGTGTGTTTGCGTGCGCACGAGAGAGAGAGAGAGAGAGGATTGTGTCTCTTTGTGTGTGTGAAAATGTGTGTGTGTATGTATGATACATATACTGTATATGTGCCTGTTTTTGTGGTATGTGTGTGTGTGTGTTCGTGAGTGTGTGTGTCTGAACCAAGTCTCGAGAAATTTAAAAATCAACTGGACAAATTTCTCTGGACACTACCTGATTAACCCAAACTGCCCCAATACCACCTCCTAGCAACAGCATCATGGACCAGCTGGCGCAGAGACGGGCAGATGGAATGTACTAGTGGTGGCGCATCAGCGTGACCACGGGCGGACAACACTGCCTGCAACTACTACCTACAGGTGTGTGTGTGTGTGTGTGTGTGTTTGTGTGTGTGTGTGTGAGAGAGATCAAATGTGTGTGTGGGTGTATATACAGTATATATGTGCTTGCTTCTGTGGTATGTGTGTGAAACAGAGAAAGAAAATGTGTTTGCATAATTATGTATGATTTTTGTCCACATAAATGAAGACAGCGAAACTTACAGGACGGTATCTAAATGTGTAGAACGTTTTGTGTTTTTATCTAAGAGAATGGTAGGTGGGAGAGAGAGAGAAAGACGGTGTGAAGGCTTTTAGCGTTTTAAAAGTGGATATGGGTGAGGCTCTCTCTCTCTCTCTCTCTCTCTCTCTCTCTCTCTCTCTCTCTCTCTCTCTCTCCTTCGCACCACCAAAAGATTCTCATCCCACACGACTAAAACTTGACTTAACTTCTCTCCCCCTCTCTCTTCCTCCCTTTCTCCCCCCTCCCTCTCACTCCCAACCAAACTTTCCTCTCCCCCTCTCCCCTCCCCCCCAGACGAGGAGGGCTTGTCGACTTACCTCCGTGTCGCCCTGAATAATAAAGAGGATAATTCGAGAAATATTCACTGGCGTCGATGGGCGGAATAGAATTTGGTGACCCGTCGCAGGGGAGTAAACGGCCCCGGACTCGAGTGTATTTCTTCTGCCGACTTGGGGCCGTTCGTGTTATATTCGTCTATGTGCCAAGATGTAAATAAGTAAATCGATCCACCAAGAGCGGGTTTGTAGATGCAATTATGAGCTCTAATAAAAAAAAAAAAAAAAAATATATATATATATATATATATATATATATATATATATATATATATATATATGATTATAATGTAAAGCTTCCAAATCCAACAAACACAAAATCAGAAACCGCACAGTATAACAACAAAAAAACGAAATTATAATAATCACTATGTGGACATAACGTTTGGAAGATTAAGCAACAAAATATTATGAAATTGTTTTGGTGGTATTATTTTGGTGTGATAACATTGGTCAATGAGCTTCTAAATAATTAAAATGGCTATTTCTTGGATATTTGATTGAAAGTTTAATTTTCTTCGATGGTACACCATATATATATATATATATATTATATATATATATTGGTGTAGCCAGGTAATAAATGTTCTTTAAGGCAGGCGAAGTTGAAGGAAATACATGTATCAGCATTAATTATTTGATTATTAAGGCTTTCAATAGAACGAACAGCAATTCTCAGGTGTTCTGGGAGATTGTGCAAAAGGTGAGCAAAATTCATGATGATCCGACGCGTTTCGATAGACAACTATCATCTTCAGGGAATGGAAGGTAAGTGAATAGGAGTCAGGAGTCAGGAGTCAGAGTGAAGCTAGGTTGCTTCAAGGTTAGAAGTAGAAGGGTCTAGTGGAGAGCGAAGATTTGAAGGATGAAGAGTTGGAGAGATAAAAGCTGGTGGGCTGCCCACCTTGCTATTTTTCATGTTAAGTTGTTGAATTCTGAGCAGCATGCCACGTGGTGTTGGTGAGGAAAGGCCGTTGTTGTTGTTGAAGGTGTGTGATGATGGTTAGTCATAGATGTAGTTTGGTTCATCGAGGTAAGGAGATGGTGTTCTTGTCGGCTTGCTGGCGGTCGTTCCCAGGTCAATGTCTTCTTCTCCTTCCTCCATCCCCTCCACGTCGACGTCTTCTCCTATGGTGGACTCGGAGTATTCAGACGACGTGGAGGCTGCCACCGGATGATCAATGGTGGCTGGTCCTGCAGAGTTGACTGGTGGTGGAGAGTCAGAGACTGCAGAACGTGGAGGTGGTGGGGTGGACTTCGAGAGAGACTTCTGAAGCACCAGACGCCTCCTCGGTTGACATCTCTGTCTCACAGCCTGAGATGGAATGAGGCTAGATGGTGGAGATGGTGTTGAAGTTGCTGGCTCCTGGACTCTACGTGTTCGAGTCTTCTGAAGGCAGAGTGGTCGAGGCAGAAGTTGAGTGTTGGAAGGCTTCTTGGTTGTTCTTCGGGCAAGGAGATCTGGAGGGATGATGATGGTAGGCAGGCCATTGGCAACCAGAAGAGCAGGCAGAAGCACAGAAAGTTGGCCTCGATCGTCCCCAGCAAGAGCAATGGCTGTGTGGACAATGACTGTAATGACGTCAGTCTTGAGGCCAGACTTCAATCCGGTGGTAGTGGGTTGGTTCTGCCTTCCTTGTGATAGTTTGGAGCCCCTTACTGGTCTGCCATGGGGTCCTGTTACTCCTGCTGCCTCCTTGCCCTTCCTTCCCTCCTTGGTTGTAAATTGCACTTTCTCTCCTTCACCTAGTGACGTTGTTGTGCTATCGATGTTAGGCACAATGTTCTTCCTGTGGATGAAGAAATCAATTTTGTCCTGGTTTCTGGTGATGAATCCAAATCCCCTCTTTTGGTGAAACCACTTAACCACTCCAGAAAAGGTGGTGGGTTCTTCCTGGGTGGCCATGGTGAGAGAGGGTAGAGGTGTTGCTGCCAGGTGAAGAGTGAAGTGAATGAAGTGTGAATAGGATATAACATAACAGCTTATTTATACATTTTAGGTAGATCACAGTAAGGTTTATTGGGTGTCGGCTACCATATGATTGGCTAGTTGGCGACCAATGAGGCGCGCGCTTTTCCTGCCTCCTGGTTGGCTGGGAGGGTTCGTAGATGCTAGATGTTGTCGTAGGGGGTCTGCTGGGCGAGGGGGGGGGCCGGGCCCTTGTGAGGGGCGGCGGGCCAGTTGTATCTCGGGTTTCTGGTCCAGTTTGAAGCGTAGGGTTGAGGGGCGACGTGCGTTGGTTAAATGAAGTAGTGGGGGGGACGGTAAGGGGGGGAAGGGGCGAAATCCTCAAAAAACATCACTTCCAAGCAGCCAAACAACTCAGGGAGAACCCTAACATCATCATACGACGAGCTGACAAAGCCTCCTGTCTGGTGATCCATGGAAAGGAGGAGTACCTGCAGAAAATGGACACCATCTTAAGTGATAAAAATAAATTCAAAAGGATCACTCGCAACCCCATAGATGAAATAAAAAGGAAAGCCAACACCACCATCACCGCCATTAACGCAAAAACTGAAGGGGTACACATGAAAAAACTCCTCGGGGAATTTTCCCCTGGTTACCCCTATGGTACTGTAAAAACACACAAACCAGGAAACTCCCTCCGCCCCATCATCTCCCAGATACCTACGGCCACCTACCAGATCGCCAAGACCCTCAACAACCTCCTCACCCCCTACATACCTCGACAATATAACCTCAACTCCGCTAATGATTTCCTAGACATTTTACGAGATGCCCCCCGAACTAACGACCACATCACCGCCTCTCTCGACGTGGAGAGCCTATTCACCAACGTACCTGTGGACAGGACCATCAACTTAATCCTGTAAAAAGTTTACCATTGCCCTGACACACCCAATCTTGACATACCGGAGAAGGCACTGAAGACGCTGTTGGAGCTCTGCACCAAAGAGGCACCTTTCCTCTGCCCCCGTGGAAACATGTACCAGCAAATAGACGGGATAGCGATGGGTAGCCCCCTGGGGGTCCTGTTCGCTAATTTCTTCATGGGAACTATAGAAGAGGAGCTCCTTGATGCCCACCGCCCCTCGGTCTACTGCAGATTTGTGGACGACATATTCATACTAGTAAAGGACCTCAACGAACTCAGGGACCTCCAGCATCGCTTTATGGCCGCCTCAGGACTCAACTTCACCTATGAAGAGGCCACCAATGAACAGCTTCCCTTCCTCGACCTCCTTGTTTCGTTTAATAATCAAGAATTCAAAACTACCGTCTACACCAAACCCACGAACAATGGCCAATGCCTCAACGGGGAAAGTGAATGCCCCCAACGATACCTGCTGTCCACCATCGCAGCCTACATCAGGAGAGCCCTCACCTATTGCACCGCGTGGAGTGACACCCATAAGGAACTAGAACGCCTTACCCCGGTACTCGTTAACAATGGATACTCTAACACAGATGTCACCAACACCATAAGAAAACACCTTGATAAATGGTACAACCAAGCCCCCCCTACTACCAACCCTACCAACGACATCACTATCTTCTACCGCAACTACATGTCATCTGATCACAATACCGACGAATCCATCATGAAAGAAATCATTACCAAAAACGTCCTCCCCACCAACCCCGACCACAAAATAAAACTTATCATCTACTACAAATCCTCCAAAACCTCCAACCTCATCCTCCGTAACAGACCTATCTCTCCCAAGACTCCGAAAATAGACGACCATGTGATATACCAACACAATTGCAATAATGTGGACTGTGGACCTCAAACCTACGTTGGTATGACACAAAATCGTTTATCACGCCGTCTCACCCTCCATCTCCAATCTGGAGCTATCAAAGACCACTATAAAGCCCCCGACCACAAAGCCCTTACTCGCTCTGACCTAGATAAAAACACCTCCGTAATTGATAAAGAGACAGAACCCAGAAGACTTGCTATACTTGAAGCCCTATATATTCAAACTCTTAATCCTTCCATAAATAATCAAACTCTCGACCTCCAAATACTCCCATCAGCTAAACGTTACTCTCAAACACTCCCTAACATTACTCCCCTTACCACCCCGACTCTGCCCTTGCCCCCTCTCTCTTCCCCTCCCCTTCCCTCCCTTACCGTCCCCCCCACTACTTCATTTAACCAACGCACGCCGCCCCTCAACCCTACGCTTCAAACTGGACCAGAAACCCGAGATACAACTGGCCCGCCGCCCCTCACAAGGGCCCGGGCCCCCCCTCCTCCCCCCCCCCCCCCCCCTCGCCCAGCAGACCCCCTACGACAACATCTAGCATCTACGAACCCTCCCAGCCAACCAGGAGGCAGGAAAATCGCGCGCCTCATTGGTCGCCAACTAGCCAATCATATGCTAGCCGACACCGAATAAACCTTACTGTGATCTACCTAAAATGTATAAATAAGCTGTTATGTTATATCCTATTCACTATTGACTCCACTCTCCACACCTGGCAGCAACACCTCTACCCTCTCTCACCATGGCCACCCAGGAAGAACCCACCACCTTTTCTGGAGTGGTTAAGTGGTTTCACCAAAAGAGGGGATTTGGATTCATCACCAGAAACCAGGACAAAATTGATTTCTTCATCCACAGGAAGAACGTTGTGCCTAACATCGATAGCACAACGACGTCACTAGGTGAAGGAGAAAAAGTGCAATTTACAACCAAGGAGGGAAGGAAGGGCAAGGAGGCAACAGGAGTAACAGGACCCCATGGCAGACCAGTAAGGGGCCCCAAACCATCACAAGGAAGGCAGAAGCAACCCGCTACCACCGGATTGAAGTCTGGCCAAGACGTCGATGTGGAGGGGATGGAGGAGGGAGACGAGGATGTTGACTTGGTGACTGACAGCTCTACACCATCCCAGCGAGCTGAAGATCTACTACAAAAACTCAAACAGGCTAAGGAATCAGGTCTAGAGTTTCCTGAACACCTTGAAGAAAAGTGGAAGAAACTTGAACAACTTATAAACTCAAAATAACTACAACTCCATCAACATCAGTGGCCTTCCATCACCAACATCAACTGCCTCTCCACACCAACACCACGTGGCACTGCTGCTCCAGACATGATGTTATCAACAAAAAACTCAAGAAAAATAGCAAGGAGGACAGTCCTCCATCTTTTACTCTTCGACTTTGCTCTTCATTTCCATCTTTACTTCTCTCTAAGTCTTAGAGACCTCTCATCTCCCCAACTTACCTTGTAATTGTAATTGCCTATTCACTTACCTTCCATTCCCTGAAGATGATAGTTGTCTATCGAAACGCGTTGGATCATCATGAATTTTGCTCACCTTTTGCACAATCTCCCAGAACACCTGAGAATTGCTGTTCGTTCTATTGAAAGCCTTAATAATAAAATAATTAATGCTGATACATGTATTTCCTTCAACCTCGCCTGCCTTAAAGAAAAAAAAAAAAAAAAAAAAAAAAAAAAAATATATATATATATATATATATATATATATATATATATATATATATATATATATATATACTGTATATATATAAAGTATATATATAATTTATTTTAAAGTAGCAACTAGCTCTCAACTTTGGGGAGACACTTATTTCAGGCAGCTTTGCCTTTTGTCTCCTTCATACACATGTCCTAGAATGATCACAAGCTTAGAATATAAAGAAAGTAGTTAGTTGAAAACTGTAATCAGTTATTGAATAAACAAATAATAATTATGTTAAATGCTAAGGATTGATCTGTTTCACTTAGATCACAACATACTATGACATTATATTAATCATAACAGGGTACCTATGCAGGCATTGGGTTAAGTGAAAATGGTCGCTTCGCCAAGTAATATGGAAACTGAAAGAATAATTAAGTCTAATCATAGAATGATTGCAGGATATCAATTCAAAGATAACAGCTGGTTGAAACAAAATTATAACAGTAAGTATTACAAAAGAAGATGTAAATAACTTTAATCACGAAGGTCAGCCCCACAAAAGGTCATAAAATCGTCAAACTAATGGGGCGAGAGTTTTAAAATGTCACAACTAATGGGGCTAAAGATGAGGGATAAGAGGGGGGGGGGGCGTCAGAACAATTTCAAAGCAAAACTATTAACTCACACAATTATAACATACTCGCAATGCCAAGAAACCCTCGAAAAAAAAAAAAAAATAAGAGAGAGACTAGTCAAATTAAAATAATGACGTCCATCGCACAAAATTTCAAGCAAACAACGCAAATCGAGGCCTTGATTGATGCGATATATAGAGTACTGCTAATTGATAGAGTACTGATTGGAGCGATAGATAGAACCCTGATTGAAGTGACAGAGCATTGTTTGAAGCGATAGATAGATTATGGATTCATTTGATAAAGCATTGATTGAAGCCATAGATAAAACACTGATTGAAGCGATATATATATGCCTGATTGAAGCCATAGTTAGATGCTTCATTGAAACAATAGATAAACCCCTGATTAAACCAATATCTAAACCACTGGTTAAACCCATATATAAACCCCTAATTAAACCAATAAATAAACCCCTGATTAAACCTATAGATAAACCCCTGATTAAACTAATAGATAAACCCCTGATTAAACAAATAGATAAACCCTAATAGAAACCAATAGACAAACCCCTGATTAAACCAATAGATAAACCCTAATATAAACCAATAGACAAACCCCTGATTAAACCAATAGATAAAGCCTAATAGAAACCAATAGACAAACCCCTGAGTAAACCAATAGATAAACCCCTGATTATATCAGTATATAAACTCTGATTAAACCAATATCTAAACCACTGAAAAACTATTATATAAACCCCCTAATTAAACCAATAAATAAACCCCTGATTAAACCAATAGATAAACCCCCTATTAAACCAATAGGCAAACCTCCGCTAGAAGCAATAGATAAACCCGTGATTAAACCAATAGATAAACCCTAATAGAAACCAATAGACAAACCTCTGATTAAATCAATAGATAAACCCCTGACTAAACCAATAGATAAACCCTGACTAAACCAATAGATAAACCCCGATTAAACCAATAGATAAACCCCTGATTAAACCAATATCTAAACCACTGGTTAAACCAATATATAAACCCCTAATTAAACCAATAGATAAATCCCAATAGAAACGAATAGACAACCCCTTATTAAACCAATAGATAAACCCCTGATTAAACCAATAGATAAACCCCTGATTAAACCAATGGATAAACCCCCGATTAAACCAATAGCCAAACCCCCGATAGAAGCAATAGATAAACCCCGGATTAAACCAATATATAAACCCCTGATTAAACCAGTAGATAAAACCTGATTAAACCAATAGATAAACCCCCTGACTAACCAATAGTTAAACCACTGATATAAATAATAGACAAACCCCCTGATTAAACCAATAGATAAACCCCCAATAGATATACCCATAATTAAACCAATAGATAAACCCCCGATAAGACAATAGATAAACCCCCGATTGAAGCGATAGACAGAATTCAGACGAGCGGTGAAAAAGACGGCGATATCGACGACTTTCATGTGATAATATTCAAGGGGAGTATTTGTTTTTATATTGTTATGGACCCCTCTTCCCTCATGTTTAGCCCCATTAGTTATGAGATTTTAAGATATTTGCCCCATTAGTTTGGCGATTTGAAGACCTTTCGCCCCATTTATTTGACAAAGTTAAGGCCATGCCATGCAATATATGTGTAGATTTTTTCCTGGCGAGCGATAGCGAGCCTGTAATCTAGGAGGAGCTGGACTTTGGCCTGGACATTTCTTTTACCGAAAAATGTAAAATATATGTCGAAGGGGTGTCTTTGGGATCTTTTTTTAAACTTGATGGAGGGTTGGGGGAGGAAACTAAAAGAATAATATATACATAAACAAATAGATCAATAACTAAACTCCTCCCCTTTTAACCCCTTCCGTACCGGCGACGGCTTTCCAATTCTTATTCTAGCTACGTTTAGACGATTTTGTGAAGTTTAGGAAGTATGTATGGTAGCTAAGAGGATGAAGTGAGATAGTTTGTAGCCTTTTAATGAGTAGACGTCCTTCCTAGGCTGTACAAAATCGTCTAATAGTTGCCAGAATAGAATGAAAAAATACATCACCGGTACAGAAGGGGTTAATGTGATGATGGGGGAGGTGGGACAGAAAATAACGCCATATTTTAGGCCATTCATTATAGGTAGGCTGGAAATCGTGACCCCTAACATCCGTAACTCAAAAGGGGCTAGAACAAATGGGCTGTGAATTTTTCCCACCTACTCCTTGGCTGACCTCTCTAAAATTGTGAAAATGTTAGCCCGATTACTCTAGTTGTTTTTTAGTTATAGAGGTTAAGGTTCAAGAGTTTTGTCCTACAATTTTGGAACCGGGTATAGTCCATTCATTATAGGTAGGTCGGAAATCGTAACCCCTAACCTCTGTAATTAAAAAAAGGCTAGAACAAACGGGCTGTAAATTTCTACACTTATTCCCTGGCTGCCCTTTCCATTAATGTATTAATATTAAATCGATTACTGTAGTCTTGTTTTAGTTATGGAGGTCAATATTTCTATATATCTATCTCTCTCTCTCTCTCTCTCTCTCTATATATATATATATATATATATACTGTATATATATATATATATTTTTGTTTTATATATATACCGGTATATAATTTCTTTTAAAGTACAGTATTGACTAATCTTTCAATACTACTCAAAATTAGTGTATCTATCTATACTGAATGATGTATAGAAATCCCATAGTAACAGAGATCGGCCAACCTCCTCCATTTTGGTGCCACTGGTGTTTTTTTTTGTTTTTTTTTCTTCCTCCATTTACACGCAAATATACGACCCTATTAAATATATAAATATATATAAATATATATAAATATAGACCCATTATAAGCTTTCGGCCATACTAGTACAGAACAGAGTGCTGCCTCTTGACTCTTCTATAGGACCAAAAATATGATAGTTAGCTAGATAAAGAGATAGGTATGTTTAAGCTTACGTATTCTCTCTCTCTCTCTCTCTCTCTCTCTCTCTCTCTCTCTCTCTCTCTCTCTCTCTCTCACACACACACACACACACACACTTTCATTCGCACACACACCCTCTCCTCTCTCTTTTTCCTCACATCTGGTAAACACATCACGCACCACGGATTCATTGTGGAAGCCTGAATTAAATTGTCTTCATCCGCCCTGTACGCCTAACTTCTCCCGACCTTCCCTTACACATAATGTTATACAGTATACGCCTCCCTGTGAAAGCCGGCCTAATGCATATTGTCCCCTCCCCCTTTGCTTTGCTTTGTGATAATTTAGGCTGTCTTGAGTCATTGGACCTTAATTAGTTTATAGTCTCGGCTTGCGATTATATAAGTATGTAATATACGCTCGCTTATAGCTAAATCTTGTAAATATGTCAGAACTTAGTTAAAATAGGACTCCAGAGGCTATCAACCTTATTGGATTATTAAGCCAGCACACTGCAAGTCAAGAATAACGTCAGGACTGGAGCCTCTCTACGAGAACTGATGTCCCTTGTGTGTCAGAACTGTATCGAACCTATTATTATATACCAATTTATAATGTGGAACAATGTTTCGGAATTTCATAACGCTGGTCAAAGTGTAGAGGCATAATTAGTGAAAGTCATTATACACTCGGGGCCAGAGCCATGACACTCTCCGAAGCCTCGAACTGCTTAAATGAACCAACGAAATGCACATACTAGGTACAGAATAAATAGCAAAATTCGATTCCGTTCGAGATAGTTTAAGGGGGGTCACCGTTTGTTTTTTGTTTTTTTGTATCTTTCTCTCATGTTCTCTCTTTCCGTGGCTTGTATCCATTCGGCCCCATTCAGCCAAGTGTTATAAGACGTTTATCCCCATCCAGGTGTCGATTTCTTCCTGGCGAGCGATACGAGCCAGCATTGTATGGAGAAATCCGGCTTCGCCGGAGAAATTTTTCTATCGAAAAAATTTACAAATTTAGCTTGCTGTCAAAACAAAAATATATACAGTATATGCTGGCTCGCTACCGATCACCAAGAAAATATTGACACCTGGATGGCGGTAAACGTCTTAAAACAGTAGGCTGAATGGAGCCGAATGGATACAAGCCAAAGAGAGAGGGAGAGAAAGAGAAAAAAAAAGCGAGGTGAGCTCCCTTAAGAAACTTAAGCCCTTGAGGATTATGACTAATTTAGACTGTATATTTTGGCTGTCATTAGACGATTGTATTCAGTTTAGTAAGGTTCTTTAAGAATCTAAGGGGTACAAAAACAACTCAATTATGCCTCTGAATCCCCCAGATTCTTCCTAAGCTGAATATATCCGTCTTATGATAGCCAAATTAACTGTTAAAACGAGTAATAATCTTCATAGGGGTTAAGGTGACGATTTATGCCTCTGAGTGTACAAGTAGACGGTACACTATTATATGGTAAACTTGAGACAGCGAGCAGTGATCGAGGAAGAGAACTGACTCAGATATTGGTTTAAGGGGACACGGGCCGCTTTTCTGGACCACTTTCTCCCTCATGTTTAGCCCCATTAGTTTTCAGATGTTAAGATGTTTGCCCCATTAGTTAGTCGATTTTAAGACCTTTCGACACATTTCTTCGTCAATATTTAGACCTTTCGTGCTATTTAGCTGTCGATTATTTCCCTGGCGAGCGATAGTGAGCCTGTAATGTTGGAAGAACTGGCCTTCGGCTGGGAAATTTGTCTACCGAAAATTGTACAAATTAATCTAGAAGGAGAATCTAATGGATGTTTTTTTTAATTTGATGGAGGTCTAGGGAGGAAACTAGAAAAATAATGAATACATGCAAACATTGCCCAAAAAGTGAATCATAAAAGGAATGTTTTAAAATATTTAATTTGCGTGTCAGAATAATTCAATAACATTTGTAGCACCTTTCACTGCAGGAGATTGTAAACTCTGAGATATAAAGATGGGCTTTAATTGTCCATATTATTTCGGACTGAATCAAATATTGTTTTTTATAATTGTCATAGTATATGCAATTCCAGGGGTTAATTTAAGCAGTGAGAAGAGTCAGGAAGAGCTAAGACCAATGTCCTAGAGTGCACATTCAATCAATCATTGGGGTCCTACACTATGGCGGCACGTAGCGGCACTAACCATTCGACTTCTCTCCTGGGGGTCTCTTCAGGCGAATTCCCAAGTTGCAGCTTGATTCATCCTGAGTAGTTCTTGACGTGATCGCTCAATTTTCTTCATGAGTTATATACAGTAGTGTCTTAAAATCGCCAAACTAATGGGCCGAACATCTTAAAATCTGAAAACTGATCGGGCTAAACATGAGGAAAAAGAGGGACCAGAAAAACGACCCATCTCCCCTTAAGAGAGGCGAACTACGTACCCATATACCCGAAGCTGGAAATCACAAACAAAACACCCAATAGATCTCGAATTAGTTTCAGAGAGTAGACGATTATTATTTCCGCCCAACGAGTTTGATCATAGCTGTCTGTCGTCTGTGTGTTTATCTGTCTGTCTGTTTATATTTTTTGTGTGTCAGTAGGATTCCTAAAAAAATAAACAAATAAAAACAAATTACGGATTTAGATGAAACTTCATCTGTACCTTCCTTTATTTATTAAATAAGTAACACCCCGTTCTTCAACATTAATATCAAATACAGAACAAATACAGAAGAAAACATAAATAATACGTCAACACTTAGGAAACTTACAGAACGACTAGAAAATGTCCACGTTTGGGCTACAAAAACTTAATCCATTGATTAGAAGAATGACATAAGTAAAAAGATAGAACAATGTCAATCTCTTTTCGTTGGAAACAAGCAGACTGCCGGATCTACTAATTGAAATCGTTAACATACTTAATGGGTTTGATTATGTGGATTATAAAAAGATGTTTGCCCTCAATATGAGTACACCAACTAATAGAGGCTGGCATTTAGAGTTGCACACTGTTAAAGGTGTGTGTTTATATGTAAGACAAATTATACACAAAATATGTTTCAATAATTGACGTCTAACATGAGAACATATCAACGATTGATACCCTTTTCATATGTATAATTCTTGTTACATTTGAACACTCAAGTTTAACAGAGTAGAGGGTCAACTGAGCGTATATGAAAATTTGTTCACACATATTTGTTCAACACGGCACAAACTTCCCTCAAAAGTTGCAAATAGTTCTTCAATAGAGTGATAATGTTTTGACCATTTTGCAATGCATGTCCTGCATTATCTCCCTGCATTGAACGTCTCTCTCTCTCTCTCTCTCTCTCTCTCTCTCTCTCTCTCTCTCTCTCTCTCTCTCTCTCTCTCTCTCTCTCTCTCACTCTCTCTCTCTCTCTCTCTCTCTCTCTCTCCCTCTCCCTACCCATTTCCACAGCCTTCAGCTCCTCCTCCCCCCCCCCCCCCCCCTCTCACTCCCCTCCTTCTCTCCGCTTGCCCTCCCTCCCACTACCTTCACCTCCCACCCTCCCTCCTTCACTCCCACACCCCACCCTCGCGTGAGACTACCCCCACCCTACCACCCCTCATCACCGTTGATTAGCCTAGCCCAGGACAAAGCCACACTGGGCTAGAGAACGAGTGAGACCGATGCTTAAATCCCGCCCATTGTTGTCTTTCAAAACTCCTGTTGGCTATTTTTACATTTTTTGCGGCGGCGTTGATTCCTATAATGGGCCAAATATGTCTTGCGTATTGCGTGATATCTAGGAGAGCTTCTTGGCTGTCCGTGTTTTTGTTTGAGTGTTTTTGTTGTGGTGATATATTGTTATTGTTTATTTATTTTTCAGATCAAACCGCAGCACTTTCAAGCTTAACCCCTTCTGTACCGGCGACGTCTTTTTAATTAAATCCTGGCTACTATTAGACGAACACACACACACACAGACCACACAAACAGGCACATATACAGTATATGTATCATATATACACACACAAATTTTCACACACACAAACACAAACAGACACAATCTTCTCTCTCTCTCTCTCTCTCTCTCTCTCTCTCTCTCTCTCTCTCTCTCTCTCTCTCTCTCGCGTGCGCACGCAAACACACACACACACATACACACATATTTTTACCTCAATAATCAAATTCCTCACTCCTTTTTTTTGTTTTGCCTCTACCATCATCACTATCAACATCAAGACCTTTCGTCCCATCTAGGAGTCAATATTTTCCTTGCGATCGATTGTTAGCCTGAAATTTAGGAGGGGCATTCTTCTGTCGAAAATGCCTAAATCTCACTTGAGGAGGGGTCTTGGGTGTGTTTCTTAAAGATTGATGGAGGTCTAGAGAGGAAACTCAAATAACTCTCTCTCTCTCTCTCTCTCTCTCTCTCTCTCTCTCTCTCTCTCTCTCTCACCAAACCCTTCCAAGAAATTCGAATCCCTCTACACCTCCGCATAATGTCTAGCCCCCCCCCCCCCCCTTAGCTTCCCACACCATTACTATTATGAAGTCCGTCCACCACAGCCTCTCTACTCCCTTCCCACCTACCATCTCCAACCCCCCCCCCCTTTGCCCTCTCAAACCCTCAATGCCCCCCCCCCTCCCCCCCCACTCCCCTCTCAAACTACCTCGCCAGCCTATTCCATCACAACCAACACTTCTAGCTCCTTTGGTTAGCTTGCAGATGGTCTATGGGCTAAAACATTAAAATATATAAAATATATAAGTTCGCAAAGAAACCACACACACACACACACACACACACACACACACACACACACACACACACACACACAAAGCAACAAGACACATACACAAATCAAATCAAAACAAAACAATAATACCCTAAATAGTGATAATAAGAACGATACATTCAGCCTCTTAAACGTTGGATCAGCTAGTATTACGGGGAGATCTTCACGTAAGAAATTATTTTTCGAACCTCCTTGTCCCACATGTTTAGTCCCATTAGTTTTGAGATGTTAAGACGTTCGCCCCGTTAGCTAGGCGATTTTAAGACATTTCGCCCAATTTCTGCCAATTTTAAAACCTTTTGTGTCAATTAGGTACCGATGTTTTCCTGGTGAGCGATAGCGAGCCTGTAATTTAGGAGGAACCGGCCTTCGGCCGGGACATTTTTGTACCGAAAAATGTACAAAATTATATCGAAGAAGGGTCTTGGGGATATTTTATAAAAGCTTGTTGGGGGTCTAGGAAACAAACTAAAAATCCCCCCTTAAACCCACAGCTCTCGTCATCACTTGCCACCTCTCTCGCAGCTCTTCCAATCTCACGTATGTCCGTTATCTCTCTCTCTCTCTCTCTCTCTTTTTACGCCACCCCCTTTTCAAAACCTCAAATCCCTTTCGTATACCCCTTTCCACCATCACCACCATATACATAATTCCCACATCCCTCTCCCACCCCCACAACCCTTCCTGTCATTCCACTTTCCTGTTCCACCTCATATCCACAACCCTCTCTAACAACCCACATCAATCCACACAAGGACTCTCCCCATCATTCCACTTCCCGTTCCACCTCATATCCACAACCTTCTCTAACACCCCACAGCAATCCACACAAGGACTCTCCCCATCATTTCACTTCTCGTTCTACTTCATATCCACAACCCTCGCTAACTCCACAACATCCACACAAGGACTGTCCCCATCATTCCACTTCTCACTTGATATCCCTCTTGATATCATCATTCTTGATATCCACCTGATATCCCTCTCTAATACCCCACAGCAATCCACATAAGGACTCTCTCCCATCATTCCACTTCTCGTTCCATCTGATATCCACAATTAACCCTCTCTAGCCCCACAGCATCTAAACAAACATTCGCCAAGAAACCACATATACATACATAAGACAACAACAACAACAACAACACACATACATAAATAAAAACAAAACAAAACAAAACAAAAGCACCCTAAATAATAAGAAGAAACGATACAGTCAGCCTCTTAAGGGGAGATGGGTCGTTTTTATTTGCTCATTTATGTATCTTTTTATTGTTTTATTTGTTTCCTCCCTAGACCTCCATCAAGCTTAAAGAACACCCGGCCAAGACTCTCCTTCAAGATAAATTTGTACATTTTTCGATAGAAACATTTCCCGGCCGAAGGCCGGTTTCTCTTTAATTACAGGCTAGCTATCGCTCGCCAGGAAAAGATCGACACCTAAATGACACGAAAAGTCTTAATATTGACAAAGAAATGGGGCAAAAGGTCATAACATCGCCAGACTAATGGGCCAAACGTCTTAAAATATAAAAACTAATGGGGCTAAGCATAAGGAAGAAGGGGGCGAAGAAAAACGGCCCATCTCCCCTTTACCCCTTCTGTACCGGGACTGTAATAATAATCTTCTGGTTACTTATATAGCGCCCGTATCTCCTCCTTCGAGGATTCACAAACGATTGGCTTTCTTTAGTCTACCAGAGACCATTACCCATCCCCCTTGCTCATGGGGAGATGGTAACCGCCGGCTGTATCCCAGAAAAACTTTTCAATCTGAGCAGGGATTGAACGCGAGACCTTCAAGATGGGAATCAGGCACGCTATCAACTGAGCCAGCCGGACGGCTGTACAAGACTCTTCCCATCCTCCTCTTTTCCGTTTCACCTCATATTAACAAACCTCTCTATTCTCCCAAGACCCGCACAAGGAACCCACCCCGACCCACCCACAACCTCATCTTTAACCCATTTCCTTCCCCTCCATGCAAAGTATATATATATAATTATATATATCTCTTTTCCCCCAACCCTACACCAACTCCTCTATAAACAAATAAAAACTTAAACCCCCTTCCCCATCCATTTTCACCCCTACCATTCATTGCACCCCGCAGCTCTTTTCCCACCCACACCCAATCCCCTTCTACCCCTTTCCTGGGTACACCATTTACATAACCCCACAGGTCTTTCTCACCCCTCCCCCACCACCACCAAAACCATTTCCCTCCCCCCCCCCCCCCACCACCTAAAGTAAATCTCACTCAATCTAACCTTTCCTCTCTCTCTCTCTCTCTCTCTCACGTCAAGCCCTTTCCAAAAACTCAAACCCTCTTCCTTCACTATTTAAATAACCCCCCGTCCTTTCCCCCCCCCCTCCACACCCCCACCCACGTCCACACCCCCACCCACACCCCCACCCACGCCCACGCCCACACCCACGCCCATTCCGACCCAACAACATCCAACCCATTTCCCTTCGCTCTCCCTCCCACCACCAACCAAAGTAAATTTCACACCAGTAATTCCAGCCCTATTGTGTGTTCCCCTCTCAGTATTCCTCAGCTCCACCGGCCCCGTGACCACAAAAATGCACATTATCATCAGCTAACCATTCAGGGGGGCCACATCGATATTCAGCCGCTACAACTACGAGCGCGGGGGCAGGGAGGGGGGCCAGAAGTTCGGAGTGCTTCGGACGTTTCCCTGCGAGACAGCGAAACGTGGAGTAAATCTGTGAGCGTGTCGGAGCGAGGTTATTTTTCGTAGCCCTCTTCTCGCGTCTTGTGTATACTCAGAGCGTAAAGAATGACCTACCCATTTGAATCCGCATCGAACGCAAAACACATAATATAATGCTTTGTTGGAGGTTTCATAATTGTTCATCAACATCTACTGTAATTGTTCAATAAAATAGGTACCATCTTTCACCGCAGGCCACTGTACAATCAAAATTAATAGTCACTAGAACCTTGATATATGTTTGTGAAATATAAAGAGAAGGGCATTATTTCGATATATTTAAGAGGTGATACAATAAATACTAAATGTATGTATGTATGTATGTATGTATGTATGTATGTATGTATGTATGTACTCAGGCACATACCCCATAGCTGGGGGTGGAAGACTACCGGATCTCTCTCTCTCTCTCTCTCTCTCTCTCTCTCTCTCTCTCTCTCTCTCTCTCTCTCTCTCTCTCTCTCTCTCTCTCTCTATCTCTCTCTCTCTCTCTCTCTCTCTCTCTCTCTCTCTCTCTCTCTCTCTCTCTCTCTCTCTCTCTCTCTCTCTCTCTCTCTCTCTCTCTCTCTCTCTCACAAGCTCTCACATACGTAAAGCCAGAGGGAAAGAGTTCGCCCTCAATGTTCTTTCCAAATTAGTGGTACATAAATTGGAATACATCAAAGCAAGGTCGACCATAAGATAAATTAGGGTAGGATAGATCAATATATATAGTAAATCGGTGTTGGCATGAGGGCGAACTGTCCGAACTGGGGGTGAATAATACTATCTCTGCCCAGACTCATTGGGAATTCCACACACAGACACACATTCAGCCGGGAGTTCAGTAGGCCAAGGGGTTATTTTTTTTAGTTCGAGGATAAGATTTAATGTATTTTGATCTTAAATTAATGCTACGTACAAATGGAATATGTATAGCGAGGTCAAGTATTTTGGAAACTTTACAAAATATGTTTTGAGACACTTTATGAAGACAAGACATGAGTCCGCTTAAGCTGAGTGCATACATGGAAAAACAGAATAAATATTAAAGTAGAAAGTAAGAAAAGAAAAAAAAAAACGTTGCTAAAACAAATATTAGGATCAATGAAAACAAATGTATTCATCTTAGGGTACCCCCACCGGCTTTTTTTTTATCTTTATCTCCTTTTCTCTCTTTCCTTGGCTTGTATCCATTTGGCCCCATTCAGCCTACTGTTTTAAGACGTTTATACCCATCCAGGTGTCAATTTCTTCCTGGCGAGCGATAGCGAGCCAGCATTGTATGGAGAAATCCGGCTTCGCCGGAGACATTTTTCTATCGAAAAGATTTACAAATTTAACTTGCTGTCAAAACAAATATATATATATATATGCTGGCTCGCTACCGCTCGCCAGGAAAACATTGACACCTGGATGGGGGTAAACGTCTTAAAACAGTAGGCTGAATGGGGCCGAATGGATACAAGCCAAAGAGATAGGGAGAGAAAGAGACAAAAAAAAGCGAGGTACCAAAAGATAAATTTCATCCGTGTTGTTTTGCCCTGTACGCTTCGTGTATAGGCAGACCCAGAGGGCTTTGGTGGAGTTGCTTGGACTTAACCCTTTCAGTACCGGTGACGTGTGTTTTTGTTGTCTTATTTCAATTACATTTAGACGATTGTATGCGTCTTAGAAAGGGTCTATGGTAGCTAAAAGGATTAATTGAGATAGTCTGTAGTCTTTTCCTAAGCTGAATAAAATCGTCCAATAGTTACCAGAATATAATGAAAATGAGGTCACCGGTACTGAATGGGTTAAACGTATTCAATGGAGCGAAAACAATGGATGTGGAGAGTTGCGAGCTGCTCTGATCGTTGTCCATAAGTCAACCGCCCAGGGAAATATATATATTAAAATAAGTAATGTATATAATTTATATAAACAAATATAAAAAAGCATAATTACAAGTATAAATATATCAGCTACCCATTTATGCTTTTCTGTCCGAGTTCTCTCCTTAAGGTGGATGTGATCAGACCATTTATTTATTCTGTTTAGGAAGGATGTGTGGCAATAAAAGGAATAATTTGTTCCCTGATGGCCTTTCTAAACTTAATACAACCGTCAAATCTTACCTAAAATAAATAATAATAGCTTAATTACGTTTAAAAGGACTAATACGTTGGTTCAATTGTCAAACAAATATGCTAACAAAAAGTATACGAATATACTGAATATCTAAACTGTAATTTGCCATTCACGTGTACCATTGTTTTATTATTGATTACAAAAACTTTACATAATTAGTTTTTCTATTTACGAACTATGAAAATTAAGAACATAAATCATGTACAAAATTGAAGTACAGCAACTTAAGTTCTGTTCCTCGTCGTGATTGTATGTATGACATTATAATTAGTATGAATACATTGCGAGTGACATTTCTTTTAATTATCAGTTGACTAATCAGATGAGTTAACCACTGCATAAGAAACTACACTCGTAATTCAATCATCCGCATTATACTTCCATGAATAAGATCACGGAGAGGAACATAATTTTTGAGGGCAACTGTACAATACTTCCGCAATCCGTCCATCCACAGACCCGTTTCCCCAAAGCAGGTTTGTGGTCAGTGGTCAGGCACCACTCTTGATAATTTTTGAAAGTAAGCCAGACTGAAGCACCGGTGTGTGTGTGTGTGTGTGTGTGTGTGTGTGATAATTATGAATGAGTTATTGATAACTTGGAATCCTTAGATTGAATATATAATTATGTAGTTTTTTAACCTAGGTATAGTACATTACTTATTTTACTTTAACTACGGGGTCACATGCGACCTTTGCCGACCGCGAGGGTACCTGAGTTCCGTGCATATGCAGAGATATTTTCTACTAAGAAACATGGAATAACATGTAGGTTAAGGCAAGTTGATAGTTAAGTAAATTGGCAGGTCAGGAATCATTCTACGATCCTGTTCATCAGGATAACCAAAAATTACAGGAAACTCACACTGGCGTGATTATCAGATTAGTCGAGAAACCCAATGTGGGTTATATCTCCAGCCGAATAATGTTTGTAGTATGTCCTTTCAGTGGGACTCGAACCCTTGCCACCAAGTTTGGGAATGTTTTGTTGTTTATATACGGGGCTCACATTAGGCCTCTTTCCTCTCTAAGGGTAGGCTGAACCTCGGCTGAGCCCAGAAGTCAAAATTTCAAATTTTCTTGTTCTTTTTCTAAAATGCTTCTTTCAACATAGGAGAATAGCATAGGAGGGAACAAAACAACATATCGCATCCATAACCCCCCGGGGCGGGGGTTCGCCCACGCCCCCCAAAAAACGAAATATTTTGCCTTCAGCCACCAAAAAAATAATTTTGTGTCTTTTGTCTAAAGGGCTTCTGTAAGCAATAGAAATGATCATATGAGGGCATAAACACCCATATGACATCCCTAACCCACCCCTCTGGGGGCCCCAATATCATGGATTTTGTCCAAAAGAAAATATGTAATGTTTACTATAGTGTACCTACACTGGAAGTTTTAATTTAGTTTGGCCTAAAACTCCACCTTCTATGACAGCTGTCCATGGAAAACGCTTTCTAAGGAGGCCTAACTAATTCATTCTCCCCAAAAATGGATTTCGGTGTGTGATAATCTAAGAAATTTGTCTGCCAACGATCATATATTGGCACTTCCGAGTCTAACTCATTTTGTTTGTATTGCTCAAATTCATTCCCCGTCTAAACACTACAAATAGGGGTATATAGCAACGCCTGTATGTTCTAATAATGGCCGTTTTGCCGAAAAATTCGGAGATTCGATCTATTTCATGTCGAAATCAGCTGTACCCCAAAAATAATTATATAATATATTTTTTTCAGCACCTTCTATTATTCAATATGGGAAAGCGAGAACGCTACGTTGTAGGGGATGCTTGTAGGATACGCCATGCAAAAAATGCGGGAAATTTGAAAAAATTTCAGTGACTAGATGATTTTACAAATAGTGCAATGAAATTCTGCGCTCGCGCGCACGCACATAGAGAGCTGATTTTTGTCAGCGAGTCTTAGTATTTCCATTGGTAATAAGATGGTATAATGCCAGAAACACAATCTCTTATACAGGCTGACTTGGGGGTCAAAGGTTCAGCCTTCAATGAATTACCAGGATATGTGTGTGATGCACAATGTTCCTAGGTTGAGCAGCACAAGACGGTTCTGGACAAAGATTCCTCAGTAGCGTTCCGACCAGACCCAAATATCCCATCACGCCATAAGGCCACTGAACAACAGAATTCTTTATTAGATCTCACTGAATGGCACCCAGCTTAAGAGTGTAGACAGATAAACTGATTTGGAATTAACAATATCGAGTAACTTCAAACCGAGTCAACAATGTTCAGAAGTTGTTAAGAAAGCAAAAAAAATAATTTGCTTTATAGGCAGGTCATTTGAGCATAAATCCAAAGGTGTAATCCTAACCCTTTACAATTCCATAGTCTGCCCTCTCCTGGAATATTGCGTTCAATCCTGGTGCCCTTCCTACCAAAAGGATATAGACAAGCTAGAACGAGTTCAACATAGAGTTACCAAAATTATACCATGCCTAAAGAACTACTAACATCTAATCCTGCAAAGGACACTTTTTCCCAAGGCAGTCTTCCCTTTCCATTTTTCCCTTACCCACTCTAAGCCACAGTTTGGACCATCAGTGTTTTGGAGGGCAAGCAGCCTTGAGGGGTTGCTGGACCTGGTGTTGCTTGATTTCCTTTGTACTCTCGCACAACCTACCCAGGATTGAACCCTGGACACTTTGATCAACAGGGAAATGTGCTAACCACCACACCACACTGGCCATGAGAGAGTTGTTGAAGCCTGACCGACATCTGCTGCCTAGGAGTCATCTATAGTGGTTAGCTCGTTTGCGTGTTGATCAAAGTGTTTAGGGGTACAATCCCAGGTGGGTTGTGCTAGAGTTTTCTCAATTGCTTGTATCATAGACTACAGAAGATCTGAACTGGACACGAAAATGCGAAAATTTTATATTTTCGCGGTTTCGAGGTTCGAACTTGGGGGTTCGTTCTCCGATTTTGGGTCCCTTACTGCAAAGTTCCATTTTCGTGTCCAGTCCAGATCTACTGTAGTCTATGCTTGTATTAATTAAATAATATTACTTATCAGCTTGCTTTGATGAGGGCTCGCGGTAACTCTATCACCGATCTGTAAGCTATTGACAGTCCATCTCTCAATACCCTTCCCTCATGTCTGCCACTGAGGAGGAGCGCGGTATAGTGGATGATTACTACTGTGGCAGTGCATCAGCTTGATCGAAGAACGACAATATTTTCAACTCGACATTCTATTTACCGCTAGGTGAACAGAGGCATAACATGTAAGGAGACTGTCTCGCGCTGTTCAGGAATCAAACGCTTTACCATTGTGCCACAGATTACCCATAATTTATAAGATAATTTTACTCAAGCGCACTTTCACAGTATCTGTATATCTTTCATATGACCCTGACTGTTCTTTATACATCAATGGACTTAAATTACATACTGTATAGTATATATAACTACCATAAAACTTTGTTGTAAGCCAGCCACCTTCACACAGGGCAGGATTATTGGGCAGGAAGGATAGTTTGGAAAGTGTTAAGGCAGCAGGGTGGGAGCAAATGGGATTTACTGACAGTTTAGGAGTTAGCGGCAGGTAGTACTAAAGGTGAGAGGTGTTGATCGGGGAGGAGAGTAGCACACGGTAACGGCGCCGCTCTTTAGTACACAATAGTATCTCATAGTTAGCCTTTATAAGATACGATGACGCTCTTCTGTTTTCTGGCTCTTGTTAGACGATTTTGTTCCGATTATGAAGGGTGTATGGAAATCAGAGGGTTAATTAATAGTCTTTACGGTTTATATCCTTCCTAAGCTGTATAACATCGTCTAATAATAGTCAAAATATTATGTTTAAATGCGTCATAATCTTCAAAGGATTAAACTAATTAGATTTTCTGCTGTGAATATTTAATGTTCATATTGTACCTACTTTTGTGTGTGTATCTTTCTACCCATGCCTCTTTGTTCGTCTCTTTACATGCATTGTAAATTGTGTTTATTTAAAACACACATTTTGCTGTTCATATTTTTATTGACCTTTTAATCTTGGAAGTGAAAAGAAAGTTTGTATTTGTCCTCATATGTGTTTAGATACTGAGGTATATATAACTTAGTGGACGGTACCAAGTAAGCCTTTTGCCAACTCACGGCCAGAGAGAGAGAGAGAGAGAGTGAGAGTGACAGAATGGAGGAGGAGGAGGAGACAGAGAGGTGGAGAAATGTAATCGGGAATAAGTTAGTGAGATATATACAAACACCAATAATTAAAGACATCAACCTCCAACAACAACAACAACACCTCCTCCAACACCACTACTCGCCAATATTTCCAAACCTTATCACTAACATCAACACTCCACCACCATTACTTCCAATATCATCACTACCACCACCACTAACACCACCTCCACCATTGCTTACAACAGCATCTCCACCAACATAAAAAACACCTCATCCAACTGATATCACCACCACCACTACCAACATCATTATCTCCACCACCAACAACACTAACAACAACAACACCACCACCACCATTGATTGCAATACCATCTCCACCAACAACACTTCCTTCAACACCACTATTACCACCACCACCACTATCAACATTATTATCTCCACCACCAACACCACCTCCTCCAACACCACCACCAACACCACCATGAGACACCTTTCACCTGTTTCTTGTTATATACTTTTTTTCACACTCTTCTTCTACTTGTCTGGGAACTCCGCACTCGGGGAGACGCCTCGGAACGTTTGCCGCCCTTTTTTTAATGAGTTCAGCAGAGATTTCGCGCGCGCGCAAAACAAAAAAAATATAGAGAAAAAGAGGTCGGGAAAATGTTAAAGCTTACCCGCCGAAATGATATGGGATGTGTGTTTGTTTTTGCGTGTGAGGGTTTGCTTTCAATCTGTGTGCATGTGTTTTTTTGTTTGTTTATTGAGTTAGCGTTTTCTCTCTCTCTCTCTCTCTCTCTCTCTCTCTCTCTCTCTCTCTCTCTCTCTCTCTCTCTCTCTCTCTCTCTCTCTCTCTCTCTCTCTCTCTCTCTCTCTCTCTCTCTCTCTCTCTCTCTCTTCTAAACTAAAATATCATTACATCGTGTATAAGGTATCTGCAGCAAATATTCTAAAGTGTATGCATAAAATTACCTGCACGCACACTCACTCTCTCACACACACACACACACACTATCTCTCTCTCTCTCTCATCAATAAACATACCATTTTTCAGTCGCTTCTATTCACATTGTATTATAATTCCCTTTCATGCACTGATATATGACAGTATATTCCCTCATTTGTTCAGATATAATATTACCACCACGATTCCATGCATACATTAAAATAAACGCCGCACTGCTATCTGCCACGCAGTTGTATATTATTTAGCGAATATATTTAGCAATCACTGCCTCATGGTCCTGTACATGTTTATACAGTATATTTATATACCTGTACATATATATATATATATATATATATATATATATATATATATATATATATACTGTATACCGGATATATATATATATATATATATATATATATATATATACTATATATATATATATATATATACTGTATATATATATATAGATATATATATATATATATATATATATATATATATATATATATTGCCTAACTAGTTATTCTTATGCCAAAGATACATTATATATGCAACATAATACAATAACAACACAAATTATATAATGTTGAAATATAAAATATATTTAATTATATATTCTACATCAATCTTACTTGAAAATATCACTTCAAGTAAGCAACGCATAAGTGCGTTGATAATAATAAAGTTAATGTAATAACTTCTGTTCCTGATATTTATTTGTTATATTATTACCTCATAATACATAATATTTAACTAATTGTAGATACAAATATTTATTCGTTCCAGAAATTTGTATTAATTAATATATACAGAAGCATATAAGAGTTACCCAGTCTATTAAAAGAAAACATATTGTGTCTTACGATACTTTGACGGCCTTCTTGCAATGCATTTATTTTTGCTTTTGTATTTTTATTTTCAGAAATTTCCTGAAACAGTAATTGTGAAGAATAAACCCACAGTCCCTGTTGCCAAATCATAAGGTAAGAATTGTTTATATAAAGCTATTAGATTAATCAATAACCCTGCAATCACACAGGACCTTCCTACATTATCCATACGAAGAAACGTTGCATCCCTTGCATTATTCTACAGATATTTTCACAGCAATTGTTCCGAGGAACTTGCTTCAATTGTGCCGCCTCTCCACATCTTTCCCCGTAGAACTAGGGCAGCTGAGAGCGCCCATGAATTTACACTTTCTCCTCCACAATGCAGAACTTCTGCTTATCAGAATTCATTTATCCCTAGAACTACTACTCTTTGGAATTCACTTCCCTCGAATTGCTTTCCACAAACTTACAATCTACATATGTTTAAATCCAGTTGTTACAAACATTTTATGAATGGAGGATGCCTTTAGGCACATGGACCTTTTTGTTTTATCTGTATTTTTCCTTCCTCCGTTCATTGTCTCAAAAAAAAAAAAAAAAAAAAAAAAATATATATATATATACTGTATTGTATATATCTTTAGTGTATGGCAATATGATAATTTAAGTGATATTGCAAAATAATGCATAATTAAATTGATAGATACATACAGTATATTAAGCTGTTTGAAAACATTAGAAAAGGATGTTGTCAATTATTATTCAATGTGTAAGATTCCGTGCATTATTTTTTAGATTGGCAGATCAAAAATATAATATATACAGTAATCGTGAGAGATTCTTACAATATGTTTAGTAACTAGGCCTATTCAATTTTATATGCTTGAAACTTTCAGTATATTATAATGCCATCGAGAAAAGTGCTTGATATTAAGAATATATTTAACATTCCATGCATTCCGAGACTATGAACAGTAAGTAACCAAACCCGTGTTATAGATTTATTGAACCTTTTATGTGCGACATTAAATATGATGGCTATATGAACACAAATACTGACACACACACACACGCTCTCTCTCTCTCTCTCTTTCACACGCACACACGCACGCACAATTACACACACACATACACGAGCATACATGCACACACAAAGACACACACACACGCACATATGAACACACTCACACTCGTATACTGTACACACACATACGAAAACGCACACCGACACACACACCCACTGACACACACACACACACACAGCCCGTAGCCTAGTAGGTAGAGCTCTCGTCTCACACACGAGGGGTCGGGGGTTCAATCCCCGGCCGGGCGGAGACAAATTGGGCTTGTCTCCTTTCATGTGTTAGCCTCAGTTCACCTAGCTGTAAATAGGTACCTGGAATAAGTGGACGACGTTGTGACGTCCCATCTGGGGTTGGCAAAAATGGTACAAGGCGAGATGGGTATCATATGGTTCACCTAAGCTGATGGCTACCTAAGCCTTCGGGCGAGACGGTACCGTCTATAGTGAGAATGGTTCCATACAGATCCACCCTAAGCCTTCGTTTCCGATGTCGCCAATTGGCTAAATACAGACTACACACACATCCACAGCCATTCCAACAGTACATAAAACACTTAACATGCATTTCACGCAATACATTCCCAGTTAAGGAGGCGCGATAATAATGAGCTTAGATCGCATTGCGTGGATTCCCCTTGACGAACAAGTAACTGAGTAACTGAGTAACACACCCTCACACGCGTACACACATAAATGCACATACGTATAACCGCATGCCCTAGTAGCTGGTACACTACTGTAAACTTGAAACTTCAACGTTGAATGAGGGAAATCACCGACTCAGGCATGTTCTTCAAAGGAACGTTTCAAAATATTTCGTCAGTGTGTCATAAATGTTCAATACCACCTTTCACTGCAATACATACGCACGATCATAGTCAAATTTGGTTGAGTTAGATGTATGCAATAGATAGAGGGGTAGATAAATAAATAGAAGGATGGATGAAAAATAAATGAACATGTATTATTAAAAAGATAGACTAGAGGGGTACTCGGTAGAGTTGATGCTTAAGCCTACGTTGGATTTTTTAATATATATATATATATACTAGCAGGGGTACCCGGCGTTGCCCGGTTTTAAATTTTACCATAATCACCATCACTACTACTACCACCATAATCACCATCATCAATCACTACTACCACAATCATCACAATACTACTACTACCATAATCACCGGCCTCGACCTCCCTGTGCCTCATTAAACGGCGACCTCGATTTCGGCCGCTAAATGACCTCCGATTTTGGATCTGACCTCATCCGTACACCCATTTTGGGGGTCCTGCGAACAACTTTCGTTCCATACACCATTTCGATCGGAGGCCTCCTTCTGCCGCAAACGGCCATTTTTTTCAATTGTTTTTAATGTGTTTTCAATTTCGGCCTCGAAACGACCTCCGATCGTGGCCTCGCCCCCTCTATGACCTGATCCAGGTCAATTGACACCCACATGCAAAGTTTCAGCTCCCCAGGTCCAAAACTGCGGCCGCCTATTAAGAACACACACAGACAGACAATCGAAAATATTATATATATATATATATATACCGTATATATACCGGTATATATATATATATATATATATATATATATATATATATATATATATATATATATATGTATTTATTTATTTATTTATTTATTTTGCGCATATTCTATCTGCCCACCAGATTCGTGAATATCTCTGAATCGCCTCCTAAATGTTGTAATAACCTTTTCCTTGGCGTATATCCTATCTGCTCATCAATGTTCGTGAACATTGTTTTGTAACTTTGCGAGATATCTTGCTTACATACAAACCGACAAAGGCACACACAAACGGATGTGATCACATAATCTCCGTCCTACTTCGTTGGCGGATAAATAAAGTAATATACTGTATAACAGTGTATGCCATTCAATAAAACTTATTTAAATAATCTTAATAAGCCTCCCATAATCTACAGGTAAATACAAGCTTTAGTACACTCGAATTCCATAGTCCTCTAGCCCACCCATAAACATTAAATTTAACTTAAGGACCCCTGTGTTTTTATTTATGCAATTATAACTATCTGGTTTGATTTTTTGGATATAACTTGCTTTTCAATAAATGGTATAAATAGTTTTGTAGTTGATATATAGAAAATTACATTCACAAATCCGTTTCCAGAGATATACTTCCATAATTAGAAATAGATGAAGTCCACAAATATTGATGAGTGGGCTGGAGACTATAGCATCCGAGTGTACTATGAAACCAATGGTCTATGTTGTTGAG
This sequence comes from Paralithodes platypus, assembly GCA_032716605.1. Taxonomy (NCBI): domain Eukaryota; kingdom Metazoa; phylum Arthropoda; class Malacostraca; order Decapoda; family Lithodidae; genus Paralithodes; species Paralithodes platypus. The sequence goes on from CM064514.1 coordinate 61,262,591, forward strand.
GGCCAGGGAGCGTGATGCAGAGCTTATTAAGTCTCTTCATTTAGGTAAAGTGGGGTGGCGGAGGCTAGGTTGTACTTTGCCGTAGCCCTCAGATCCGTGTCTATGCCTCTTGGTGCCTGTGGTTGGTGAGGTACCTAGCCTAGCATGGTACGCAGGAGCTACTAAGAGAGAGAGAGAGAGAGAGAGAGAGAGAGAGAGAGAGAGAGAGAGAGAGAGAGAGAGAGAGAGAGTAAGGTGGGTAATAGTAACCTTTTTAATGTAATCCACTAAAAATATTAGCCTCTCATGATCTACCATTGGGGTGTGATGCAGCGTGATATGTTTCTTAATTATGCTATTGACTCATTCAAACTCCGGGGTTCCCAGAGAGAGAGAGAGAGAGAGAAAGAGAGAGAGAGAGACAGAGAGATAGATAGAGATAGAAACAAAGAGAGAGAGAGAGAGAGAGAGAGAGAGAGAGAGAGAGAGAGAGAGAGAGAGAGAGAGAGAGAGAGAGAGAGGGGGTGGGGGGAGAGATAATAACTGAGTGACGGTTAGTACAAAACAAAAATGATATACCAGTATTCATCAATTATTATTTGGACATTGCGATAAAATCATGTTCCTTAATCACATAATAAGAAATGCAATAACAATAATAACTTGAAGAAGGCAAAGGAAAAAAACTAGCGAAAACCGGAGTACATAAATTAAATCAAACACACTACCAAGAACCAAAGAATGACAAGAACCAAGAAATCATAAGAACCAATAAATCAAAAGAACCGCAGAAAAGCAAGAACCAAAGAATCACCACAACCAAAGAATGACAACAACCATAGAATGACATGATCCACAGAATGACATGATCCACATAATGACAAGAACCAAGGAATGACAAGAACCAACGAATGACAAGAACCAGAGAATGACAAGAACCACAGAATGACAAGAATCACAAAATGACAAGAACTATAGAATGACAGGAACCACAAAATGACAAGAATCACAGAATGTCAATAACCAAGAAATTTCAAGAACCAAGAAATCAATAGAACCGCAGAAAAACAAGAACCACAGAATGACAAGAACCACATAATCACAAGAATCAAGAAATTATATGAACCACAGATTGACAAGAACCGAAGAATGCTAAGAACCACAAAATGAGAAGAACCAAAGATTACCCAGAACCATTGAAGAATGATCTGAACCAAAGAATGACAAAGAATCAAAACTTGACAAGAATAACAAACACATGAACCAGAGAATGTAACCCAAAGCTCACATACAAAAAAAAAAATGAATGTCGTGCACGAATTTGATATACTTCTCCGTTCCCCATGATACAATAGTAAGCACACGAATATTACTCGAGCCATAGAAAGAAGTGAACCGCAATTAGAAGAAAGGAAAAATAATCAGAAATACCCGAATAACGGAAAACTACAATGACCAGGTAAAATGGGATATGGTAAGAAACATTGAATCAGGAGAGACAAAAACTAACGCTTAGACGATCCTGACGCATTATGACAGTTTATTCTGGCTATCATTAGACGTTTTTTATACAGCTTAGGAGGGATCGTGGAAATTAAAAGGGTAAAGGCTAACTCAATTAACTCTGACTTCCACATACCCTTCCTAATCTAAATAAAATCGTCAAATAATAGCCAGATATAAGAAAAGAAATGCGTTAAGAACCATTAAACGTGAATAATAAAAAGGGTGTCAAACACAAACTATAAAGAACGATCAGAGTGCAGGAATACTAAGAAGGATAAACAAGCACTGAACTTATGAATAACTCCACCGTCCCTCGCTCTCTCACCGGGGCTGCTTAGAATTGCCTCCTTTACCTTTCGCCTTCCTCCCACTAGAGATCCTTTAGTAAGAGAGATCGGCCAGCATTTTCTTTCGACGCTATTTGGGTGTTGTAATTATAAACAGAGCGGAGTGACATTTGATTTGTTATTATGTAAAATTTGGCTCCAGAGATCAAACTGTATTCACTTTACTGGTATAGCTGGATGCGTATTATGGGTATGAACATAGTATTATTTGACTGTAAATTCATATTATCACCAACCCACCAATAAACTTACAAATAAACCTAATCAATGCTGAAAGCAGTGAAGAGCATGTATAAGGGTGCAAAGGCGGCAGTACGTGTGTAGAATGAGCAGAGCGAGTTCTATGATCTGAATGTTGGGTTGAAACAGGGGTGTGTGATGTCCCCGTGGTTGTTTACTGTACATATGGATGGAGTCATGAAAGAAATACAAGGAAGAGCAGTGGATGTTGGTGTATCGCTGATAAGGGAGGGAAACGAGTGGAAGCTACCTGTACTGCTGTTTGCTGATGATACAGTTCTGATGAGCGATAATGAATGAGAGTTGCAGGGTCTGGTAAATATGTTTGGAACAGAGCGCGAAAAACGGAATCTGAAGGTAAATGCGGGGAAGAGGAAGGTTATGGTCTTCGAAAGGGGTTAAACCACAGAGTGTGAGGTGAAGTTGCACAGTCAGGTTATGGAGATTGTCAGGTCATTTAAGTATCTGGGCAGTGTGCTGAGTAAAGATGGGAGTATGGATGAAGTGCGGGAGAGGGTGCAACAGGGGAAGAGGGTTGTAGGAATGCTGAAAGCAGTAACAAGAAATATTGTGGTCAGCATGGAAGTGAAGAAGTCCTTGCATGACAGTGTGGTAATCCCGACATTGACTTACGGAAGTGAAGCATGGACGTTGGTGGAGAGACTCAGACCAAGAGTGAAAAGGGTGGAAATGAGAAGTGCGTGCGGAGTTACATGGAGGGATAGACAGACGAATAAGGAAGTAGAGGGAGATGTGCTGGAAAGTGTGAAAAGGAACACCTTGAGATGGTTCGGCTATATGGAACGTATGGGAAGCGAGAGAATGACTAAGAGAGCGAGGTGGAAGGACAGAGAGGGAGTGGTAAACCGAGAGAGAAGTGGAAGGACGGAGTGAAGAAGTATATGGATGAAGGCGGTGCTGGTTGGGAGGAGGGGCGTCGACTGACTGGGGACAGAGGTGCATGGGGGCGTTTCGCTCGTGGCCACCCCTTCGGGGATCACGGCGTCATACAATAGATAGATGGGTACTCCAATGATACGAACCTAGGATACTCACACCGAAATTCCGCGCACTATTGATTACGCTATCAAGACAGTTAAAGACTACGATGTATTATACATTCTCGAATACTGGATATTATTCTAAGCATGTACATATACCCAACTGCACTATGATATAGGCTAATGATACCAGGGGTACTGATAAGGCGGAGGATGGCCGATCTCTGTGGGTCTCTTGCACCTTCCTCCATCTCCCTCTCATCAATGTTTTCTGCATTTGGGATTAACTTTTCTTCCCCTCCGATTCCCTCCAACCCACATGGGCCTTTTTCCTGTGGTAGTTTTCCTTGGGTGGCCCTGAATTCTCTGCCCACCGCACTCGCAGGCCCTTCGAGTGGATCTGTCCCCAGAAGCACTCACTGTGGGACCCCTCTCTTGGGTTCTGTTCCGAAATCCTTCTTCCTTGGACCTTAACTTTGCTCCTTTCCTGGTTTTCCCCTCCTGTACTCCCTCCGGTGCCCCTTTATTGTTTCAACTCGAGGTATTTCTAGTGTTCAATTCTCCGCGACTCTATCATGGAATTTCCCTTCTTAATCACATACTTTCTTACAGACACATCTATATATCATAATCTGAAAATATTAAAATGTATGGGGTCTACTGTCATAGAATAGTCTTGTAGTTTCAGGTCTGGAGTGATACAATTATAATTAAACTCTGAAAAAGTAAAAATATACCACTTAGAGAGAGAGAGCTAGAGCGAGAGCGAGAGGGAGAGGGAGAGAAAGAGGCGCCCCAGGATCAATATATTTTAATTGAGACGCACTTACCTCGCCAGCCTTTGACGGGTAATTCAATGATTTCTCCCTCAAGTTCCCAGTTCAGTGGCTCTCAACGGCCGGGCCTTACCTGTTCTCTTGTTCTCCCCCGTCTCTCCTCTCGTTCCTTCTTGTTCCCTCCTTCGTGTTTACCTCTTATTCGTTTAGGTAGCCCATTTGTTTATGTTTTGTTTTTCTGTTCCTGGTTGTCTTCTGTACACCTTCTTTTTCTTTCTTCGTTTTTGCAACTTATGTATTTATGTATTTATGTATTTGTTTAGTTTGTTTTTCTACTTCATGATCCCTTACTGCTGTGCACCTTTTTGACGTTTTCTTCTTTCTTTGTGTTTGCTTGTTTTGAGGGGGCCCTTACCTGTACTCTGTTCTTTTGTTTCTTTTTCTCATACTCTCCTCTTGTTGTTGCTTTCTGCTCCCCGAATCTTGGCGTTAAGGGGGCCCACCTCGTTTTTTTTTCTCCCTCTCTCTCTGCATTGTATTCATTCGGCCCCATTCAGCTTACTGTTTAAAGACGTTTATCCCCATCCAGGTGTTGATTTTATTTTGGCGAACGGTAGTGAGCCAGCATATTTTGTGTATAATTTTGTTGTCAGCAGGCTAAATTTGTAAATTTTTCGATAGCAAAATGTCTCCGGCGAAGCCGGATTTCTTCATACAATGCTGGCTCGCTATCGCTCGCCAGGAATAAATCGACACCTGGATGGTGATAAACATCTTAAAGCAGTAGGCTGAATGGGGCCGAATGGATACAAACCAGAGAAAGAGAAAAAGTAGAGAAAAAAGCAGGTCACCCCCCTTAACCTGGGGAGATTGGGAAACATGTTGACAGTTTATTCTGGCTATCATTAGACGATTGTATACAGGATCTGCGGGAATGATAAGGGTATAAAATATCTCAATGAACCCTTTGACTTCCATATACCCTTCCTAATCGGAATAAAATCGTCTAATAATAGCTGGAAAACAAAAATTAAATGCGTATTGATTTTAAAAAGCTTAACCCTCAACCGACGGTGACCGTCATATGACGAGAGAATATTGGCCACCCCTGCGGTGCCCTTCATATGACGGGTGCCATTTCGAGGACGTTATGAGCTCTGAGAGAGAGTCCGCGCTTTGGGAGGACAATAGCTGGGCTTCGACCGCTCGCCACCACCTCGGGGCAGTCACTGGCATGCCCTATATATCTCACCACCATCTCCGTACCTCGCGAGACAAGGGAAAAATCCGCGAAAATTACCTTATTTTAGGGTATTTCCACCTCTGGTTACACGATCGCTGCAAGATAACCCGCGGTCATACAAGGATGATTCAGGTGTCATTGGAAAGCTCTATTATCGCCATTTCACGGATATGTAATTGTATTACGCTATGCATCAAAAAGACCATTGAATGAAGATCGTTTTCGGTAAATATACCAGCCCAGCAATACGGTCATGTTAACAAGCATGCCCGCTTTTAGGGAGTTAACCTGGAAGATTGTAAACACCAATCGAGCAGGACATCACCCAGGGGAGGCCACATAGGCATGTGATAAGGAGTTGCTGGAACTCCTGTTTTATTTGTCCGGCCTCCCTCACTGTTTCTGTCTCACCTCACCTATACAGAGAGTAATCCAGCTAGCTTTAACAAACACCTGCTCCTTTTATTCATTTCACTACGGTAAACAAGCTCACCACACCTCTTTCCTTATCCACACACACACACACACACACACACACACACACACACACACACACATAAACAAAAGTAACTTTCAACGTTGAGGGAGACACTTGTTACATGCAGCTTTACCTTTTGTCTCCTTGATACACATAAAAATAAAGCAGACGTGCCGTTTTGCCCAAAATCAAAACGGCATTCCCAACTCTGGGATGGGATTACCATCATTACTAGTAAATACCATCATCAATAATACCATCACCATTATCACTACTACTATCAACATCATCACTACTACTGCCATAATCAATACAACTGTCACCGCCATCACTAATAGTCACTATCACCATTAATATCATCAGCACTACTACTATTATAATCATCACTACTACTCTCACCATCATCACTACCACTCTTAACATCACTACTACTGTCATCATCACTACAACTGTCACCATCATCACTACTTCTCACCATCATCACTACTACTGTCACCATCATTACTACCATCATCATCACTACTGCCATCATTATCACTACAACTATCACCATCATCATTACTATTATCACCATCATCATCATTAGGCCTACTACTGTCACCAATATCACTACTACTATGACCATCATCACTACTACTAGTACTGTTACCATCATATCTACTACTGTCATCATTATCACTACCATCATCATTATCACTACAACTACAACCATAATTCACTATTATCAACATCATCATTACTATCACCATCATCCCTAGTATTACTACCATCACTTATAATGTCAACTAACCTAACTTAACCTAACCAAACCCAACCTAACCTATGGGGGGGGGGGAACCATATGTTCGACCTAAAATCATAACTATTGCACAAATTCAAAAACTCTGTTTTGACTGACCGTCGCATTCACTCACCGAATGTTCGTGTGAAGTTTGGTAAAAATCCGTCGAACGGTCTAGGAGGAGTATTCGGACAGACAAACAGACAGACATTTCGGCCGCATTGTACCACTATACGGTGGGGGGGGGGGGATACCACTCTGCCGTAATTATAACGGAATGCGTATACTGGCCGGAATATTATGCACACACACCACCAATGCTTACACATAATCCATGTTGAAACGCCACGTTTACTGGCAGGTCACCTATGCGAGCAGGCTACCACTACAGGAATATCCCTTAAGCTAGCACACCACCTATTTTGATTACCGTACATACTATCTGTGTGGGAAGGTTAACGAAGCATGCAAAACACTTATGCTGCTACGCTACCTATGTTGGTATGCCCATTAGGCTAACATACCCCCTTTGTTATTAGGCACATACTAACTTTGCTTGAAAAGCATCCTAGGCTATCAAATTACACATTATTATTATGTTTTCTCCACTAACCAATTTTACTCCTAAACTCGATTAATGAAATTAACACACATTAGCAAGCCATACATGTTGGCAGGCTACCGGGTGCAACAAAAGATAAAACAGAGACCCGAGCGTCTACTGACCTCCGTTGTTGAGGCAATAGACTCCTAACGTAACGTAACCTAACCATACATAACCAAACCTAACCTAACCTAATCAAACTTAGCCTATATAATTCTAACGTAATATACTTAAGCCTAAATCTAACCCTTCGGCCTTTTTGGTTGTGGCCGTTTTGACCTGCTCCGTTAATATATAGCCCGTTCAGATGGTGGGCTGAGCAAGTAAGTGCTAGAAGTGTCACATTCAGCCCTGGGACGTGTATTACTAGGCTTGCAGTAAGCTTAGACAAAGCAATGCATGGCTCACCGTCTGCTGCCCACAGGGCATATCCATCAATCCACTCGAGGCTACTTTGAATAACACGGAGAGTACGGTAATTGAAAAGATGATGGTCGTGAGTTTGTCAGCCGGTGGGCTTGATGGATAGATATATAAGCTATTAAAACAATAGACAGACAACAAACTAACAGCCAGAATGCCTAGGCAACAAAAGTACATAACAATACAAAAACATACAAAATAACAAAAAACAATGGCAAAACACGGACACATAGATAAACCCCAAAAATAGAAATAGACAGCAAACAAATGTATTAACCACCAACAACGTAATTACAGAGAGAGATTGATTTTATTATACAATTCTACAACTGAGAGAGAGAGAAAGAGCGAGAGCAAGAGAGAGAGAGAGAGAGACTGAATAACTACGAACGGAGAAACTGGTCACAACCCTCACCAGTCACTATACACCATCAGCTGGGCCGCTATATGTTCTAGGCATGGATATTCAAAAATACTTTGAGTTACGGCGAGGTGAGAGGCATAACAAACCAAGTAACAGTAGGCTACAGCATAATTCTTGCCAACAACGTCATGACTTTCTCATACTCAGGAAAAGTAAGCCATCATAAGTTGCAATGCCCAGTTATGACTTGCTATTGAGTAGGCTATTAATGGCGCTAGATTTACAATATCGGCATATAAGATACGACAATGGGAGGGAGATAAGGCGCCGTAAATGGTTCGAGTAATCCATGCTCGAGCCTTCTTCCTAACCTCCCTACCCAACCTACTGTAAGCTTCCCTACTATGAGCTCTTGCTCCCAGACCCCTCGCCGAGAAAGGGCCGCAGGGACCATAACCTTAATGACATGTGGCCAAAGTAACTTATTAGGCGTATCCCATTAGTGTTTGTGTGATGCTCAAGGCGGAGGTGCACGAGCGCTCTTTCGAGTAACCCTTGACCGACAATTTATTCTGGGTATATTTCGAGATTATTTTTAGCTGGATTCAGCGACTAGGATAAAAGCATTCATAAAATAGTTCATTCGGAATATGGCAGACAATGTCGATAAGGGTTGCTGAAAAAAACGCTCGTGTGAATCCACAATAACAAGGAGTCGCGGGAAGCTTTTCGAAAACTCGCAAAGTTCAACTTAATCCAGTCATCGTTTCGAGTCTTTTATGCATTAATTGCGGTGATATAATTGAAGCTAGACACATTGGATTACACCAATAACATAAATTCAGAGGCTATCAGACCGAAAAATGTCAGAGCAAGTGATTGTCTGACTCTCTCTTAGCGTGTTCTAATATGGTCGGATGGTCCCCCAACGGCACAAGCATGCGGCGCTCTATCTATTAATCTAGCTATGTTAGAGATCATTATTTACATTTTCACGGGGATGAAAGCGCAACACTTCCGGGAAGACAAAACTATTAGAAAGTATTCATATTTACCACTACTTTTCTAAGTGTTATTGTGCCAAACCGTAAAAAATATACAGTAATTACCTTATGTTCACCATATAAAATAATAGAGAAGTAAAATTTAATGCCATATGACACAGTTAACAATGGCAAGTTTTGGTTTTGCCATTGGGCGTTTCATCACGTGGTCAGTCACCTGCTTCCTTCGCATGACTTCTCTCTTTCTCTCTCAGCCTCCTTTGAGAGAAGTTGGTCTATTGCATAGTGATACAAATCGCTGAAAATCAGCGGTTTTTAGTGATAATAAGCTTTTTTCGGGTACAAGACGTTAAAGACAAGCATGTGGGAAGAATCAAGAGCAGTGTTTGCTGACGATTGATGCAGAAGAGCAAGATAAGGTAAGATAGCCCGATTTTACCACCCAGCACTAGCCTATTCTGCCGCCCAGCATCATTATTCCACTCGGCAAGATTCAACCGGTCCGGGACATTTAAATGCCCCACCCAATTTTACCATTAAACCCAATTCTACCCTTGAGCCCGATTATGGCCCAGCCAATTTAGGCTTAGCCTATATCAATCGTACCCGAGTTTTTCTGCACGGCCAGATAGCCTACTACCGCCTGGTCCACCATTCCAGTTGTAGGCCTACTAGCCTAACCAGTCCGGGAGAATTCAGCCGCAAATCCTTTTGTTTTTTTTGTTTTTTTCCTCCCTTGCAGGCCTAGCCTAGGCTAGTTTTCATGTTTTTTGTTATCGTATTTTTTTATTTCAAGTTAGCCTACTTTATGTTAGATTTCCCGGATTCCACCGCACTTGCATTTTTACCCATTATCCAACGAATTACGATGTTAAGACATGCCCCCTGAAAAACATATTTTGTTATTAGGCCTACCCAAACCTAACAACTCAACCTAACCTATGGGGACTGCCGCTCCCAGTCCCTTGCTGGTCTCCCCATTGATAATACTATGACAAAATACTAAAGTACAGCTAAATAACAATACATAGGCTAATTAAATTCAGAGAGGCTGAATACACATTTATTGCATAGCCTAGATATGTATTTGGAGAGCATAATGCATGTGATTGTTTTGTTTACTAGTAGGCTAGGTAAAACATAGATTTATTTAAGCGATTGATAAACAATAACTGGAGAAACCTATAGTCTAGGGCATGCTTTCCCCGAGCACAAAATTAACACTAGTGTAAATTAAACTTGTTAATTAACGTACACATAGCTGCAGATTAAATTATAAGAAGCATAATAATCTCAGTAGCCTATTGTGAAGAAAAAAAATACCATAACACATTATTTGGCCGTTGTTTAACTTTAGCTGTTTGCCTAATTGCATTCTGTTCATAATAGTGATATCCCTGTACATTATATTGGTAATCTTTTACAAGCCTAGTGCTCGCCGCGCAAGCTCGCACCCCACCGTTTTCTGTTGACCATACGTACTAGGCCTATATCGGGCGGTATATTTGTTCACTCGCGTTGTTATTTAGTGATTTGACACGTTTGCAGGTTAGGTTTGGTTAGGTTATCAGGTTAGGTTAATGACTCTAGGCCTATATGCAATAGGTTAATGACACTAGGCCTATATGCGTGGCGTAACATTAACAAAGGGGGTGAATTGTATTATTGTTAGGATAGTACAAATCGCATTCAGCAACAACTTAACCTCTAGAAAGCCTTCATTGAATACATAATATTGACACTGTTAAGTAAAGGAGCGCTAGTTTAAAAAAAAATATACCCATAGACTATTTTGATCAATCTGTAGCTACCTATACATACAAACATTAGTAGGTTTGATGAATACTAGTACTTATATCGTGCACTTTAATGTTAACTCGGGGAAGGCACGCAGTAGGCTATGCAGTAGGTTCAGGGTGCCAAAACAGAAATTATCCAGTTCTGGATCATTTTTCTAAGCTTACAAGGATCAACTTTGTGCGGCGTCTGCGGGGGGCGCAGCCCCCCGCTACATAACAGGGGGTCCGGGGGGCGTAGCCCCCCGGCCGCCGGAGAAATTTTGAGATGTGAAGGTAAATATACGCACAATACATGCTCAAAATTTATTAAAAGGAATTAATAATATTGTAAGTAAAAGGGATGTTATGTATGTTTACTGGTGTTTAATCAGGATACTAGGGGAGCTGGCTGCCTGTACTTCAGTCTCAAAGAGATTCACTTCAGGTCCACTAATATAGGCGTTGAAAACAGGTTTTTAAATTATTCTTAGCAGTCCCTGTTTTAGTTTTGTAACTTTTGTCCAAAATAGATTTCATAAATATTTGTTGTTGCATTCCAAGAACTATTACATACTTAATTTATATCCTTTCATATGATACATGAGTTACTATAGAGTACTGGTTAAAATACATACCGGTACCAAGTTTCAAGAATAAACTTTGATTAGAACATTTGTTTGTCTATTATTTTCCCTGGGCCGAGTAAAAAAATACCTGGGTAGGCTATTCCCATCTCGGGTTAAGTACAATCAGTAGGAACGTAGAAACTTACTTTAATTTTCACAACTTTAAAAGACTCAAGATTCTGCGAGGCTAATTCCGAAAATATTCAATCAAGTCTCCGTTACCCCCATGAAGTCAGGTTATAGTAATGACAAGACATACCAATAATATATGTTAGTTAGCGGGTGTGTGGACTGTGGGGGATAGTGGCAGCTCCCACTTTGGACACTAAGACTAAGTAAAGTTAGGTTAGGGTAAGGTAATGCAAAATTATCTACTCATAACATGATAAAACAATTGAACAATAAACTACTGTACTATATTCCTTGAAGAAATAAAAACAAACAATTGTACATAAGGCTGCGGAAAGATTCTTTAGTGATACCCAAGTCATGGCCGGGATTCCGGGAAATCTATAAATGCACTGTAGGCGGTAGGCCTAGCTGCTGGCTGTACACTTATTAAATTGTACCGGTAATCTGGCTAAAAAGTTACCGGTATACAAAATGAGAACATAGAGGCAGGGTGCAGATCCCACTTTGGACACTAAGTTTGGACTTTGGTTAGGGTAAGTTATTGCAAATCTTCCACTCATAATATAAACTACAATAAAATAAGATACCAGTAGATAAGATACTACTGTAGCCTATTCTGCCTATAGCCTATACCTTGAAAACAAAAACAAACGGTAAGACTGCTAAAGTATTCTTCAGTGACAGGTCTACCCCTATAGGCCTAATCCCACGGCATGACGGCAAACTGTTATTGTCATAGGCTATAGCCTAGCCAGGGTGTCGAATGACGCTGTTTTTTTGAGTGATACAACTTTCTGTATAATGATACAAAAAAAAAATCCTAGCCTAGGCCTAGCCTACGTATTTTTATATTATTATTTTAAAAGTTAGACATCTAAAATAGGCCTAGGCTTAGGCCTACTGTGTTCCAAAACTCAAGAGTAGCCTAGGCTAGGTTAGCCTAGCCTAGCCTTACAAAAAAAAAAAAAAAAAATACAGGAATGTTGGTCTAGGCTAAGTTTAATATACACTTCCCAGGTCATTTTAACAGTTCTATTGCTTCTATATATCATATAATACACCATAGAGTAAGTTTTTAATAACTAGAAAAAAAGGTCATCTTCTAAATAATTACCATAATTGAGGACCGTTGCCGTTCCCGGGTTAAGAGTGGGGCTCTGAGTCTTAGCCTACCAGAACCAGATTCCCAGCTAACCTTATTTGTTACTGTCTTTAACCTCAAATCTTCCTTGATCTTCATTAGCCTATCAATACATTATACATAGCCCCACTAGTGGGGGCAGTCCTAAGATTGTTGGATAATGGTTTATCCTAAGCCTAATACGCCTAGCCTCAGCCTAGGCTACTCATTTCTGCTTCAAATCATCATTATCATCATAGGCCTAGGCTAATACAAGTAGGCCTAGGCTTATCTGAAAAAATAATATGCTTGGCTACTTACAAAATCGCTGTTTGGTGCTTGCTAGAAGTCAGGTTTATCCAAAGTATCACCTTGAACTTATACCTTATATATAATGAGTTCCCCAAGATTAATATGCACAATTTTAGAATGTGTAGGGCACTCGCACTTCACATGAAGTCAATGTTATATTCCAGCCCCTTAATTCACTCTATTTTTCCACAAATATATCGGTAAATAACAGCCAACACATTTCCAAGTGTTCCACAGTTGATTGGCGGCAAGCTAATTTGACGTCATCATTGGATTATTCTCGGAAACACCACAATGGAAAACATTGCTGATATTCGTTCATTGTTTTCCATTGATCCAACCACATATATACCCCTGAAAAACCAATAATTCATCATAAAATCGTACTAATTTATAGCTTACCTTATGCCTCAAGGTCTTGCGCTCTTTGTCAAACACATAAAATTTATATTCATTCACTATTTTTAAGAAATTAGAGACCCCATAAAATTAGCACATACGAAAAAATATCGTGTATTTTGTGGGAGTTTAATTAGGATCAGATCAGATCAGAAAACTAACATTCAAACTTAAATTAATATTTTACATTATTCATTTCAGTAAAATTTAGTCAATATATTAAACACATGGAGTAGTTTAGTTAATATATACATAGTTTTAGATAAATACCTATTATTATCCTTTATTCTACATATTATTGAGCATTCGAGTGCCAATAAAATTACGGTAGTTGTGTTCGTCTTGACTCAGCCTTCGGCGCAATATAACATCGGAGTGTAGGGGTACATTGGTTGTTTGTTTGTTTGTTTGTTTTAGCGGACTCTCCCATCCAGGAGTTCGTTCTATGAACGATGGCTGTTTCCTTATTGTAATATATATTTGTTATATTGGTGCTAAAGTCAGTCACCTCATCCGAACCGAACAAGTTGTGTTTTCACAGTGTAAACAAATCGCTCTCATGACTCGAGCTCTGGATTTATCCGTCTATATTTACATTAGTAGCTGCATTTGGACTTCAATACAGGTGATATATAATAGTTCTAAGATCATAGCCAATGTAGAGTACAGTGTAGAGCAAAGCAACTATCGTTTGATGAGTGTAATGTAGAAATAGAATGGCAGGTTTAGCGGGGCTCCCGGCCGCCCCGGGACAATCACAGGCTCTTAGCCTATTTCAGTATCAATATTTGTTCAGATGTTAGGTTCGGGATCACGAAGAAAATGGGCGAATTTTGGCACACTGAGTAGGTTTGCCCACTTTGAGATTCCCTAATGCTGGATAATATTTGAGATGATTATATAATTGTTATTAGATTTCAGTTCATTATTTGTTGTTAGATTTCGGTCCATTAATTCAGTATAAGGTTGTGGCAGACTAGTTGTTGTATAATGGATAAATTCCAGACCAAGCAGTTTTATCTATTCAACTACCGTATCTACCGTTTTCTCCACGATAACATGTTGGAAGTATAAACACTGATATTTGTCACATAATGTCTTGTATTAATTGTAATTATAGTAATTATTTCAGGAATATAAGCTTAATTTGAAGCTAGATCACTTTAAACGGGATGAGATAGCATCACCGTTGACTCCTTAAAGGTCTTTCAACATTGTTAACTGAATTCTACCTGATTCTGCTGCCCTTATCGATTCTACCACATTGTCCTATTCTTCTGTCTCTCCCAATACTACCGTCTTGCCAAATCGACTGATTCTACCGCTTGGGTGATTCTACCTCTTGGGTTATTTTACCAATTAGCATCTATAGTCCTTTCCGATTCTATTGTCATGTTTTTATAATGATTTCAAGTACTTACGTATTTACTTATCTTATATTTTTGTATACAAATATTTGTTATAGTTTTTTATATTATTATTATTATTATTATCATTATCATTATCATTATCATTATCATTATCATTATCATTATTTATTTGTTTTTGTATCACCCCGCTCGATAGGCTATTCCTGCTCGGCTTCTATTATTAAATCCAATTCTACCTGTCGGCTTGATTCTACATCCCAATCTGACTCTTAAGAACCATCCATTTTCTACTAGCTGGCACTGGTGATGGGCTGGTCTATCAGAGTGAGAACTGAGCGATCTCTGCCATACCCATAGCTTACTCTGACTGTTCCTTTTACTTTTATATTTTCTAGATCTCAAGTGACGGCGTCTCTTCCGTGGATTGACCTCCCAGTCTACCTAGATTGGAAGCCAAAGCGTCACATTTTTTCCTTTGCCCCTCAACTTTCTCTTCATAATTGCTGAGGGGCACAGGGCCCTGGGTGGGGCTTTGGTTTCCTGGGCGTTTCCGCACTCTCCTCAGCTCCCCGCCATGGAGTGGCTTCGGTCACCCAGGCTTTATTGTGGTCGGCAGTGGGGATTCTGTGGGGGCGCACGGTTGTGGCCTTGGCCTGCTCGAGGCCTTGGGGCTGTTCGGCCAGGCAGCTTGGGGAACAACAACAACAACAACAACTAGCTGGCATTATTCTATAGACTGGCTCAGACCGGTCCGATTTTACCGCTTGGTCCAACATTAGTCCAATTAGATTCTGATGCTTAGTTAAAATCTGCCAAATGTTCATTATTCTCCCGATTAGTCTGACTATACCACCCAACTGGTTTATACAAGTCTGCTTGATTTTTTACACCTCACCTGATTTTGATAACTCCCAATTTTACCAACCAGCCCGATTCTACAGACCATCTCGATTGTATCGCCTTGCTCTAGTCTATATTACCTTCCAGCTCAATTTGACCTGCTTGACTAAATTTACTGTAGGCTAACCTGTCAGAAATTGGCAACTCTGCCTTTCTATACATTTATATATCCAAGCAGGAGGCTGTGTTTCAACCGGTTATGGATAGTTTTGTTTTATTATGCAATAGCTTTGCAACCATTATACATAATTGTCTTGTACACATTGTCTTGTATAAAACCCCACGTCACACACTAGCAGAGTAGGCTATATTATAAGTTCGGTATTTCCTTATTCATGCCTTCCGATGTTTGATTTTCATTTACTTTTGTTTTTTGTTTTTTAATATATAAATATGATAAATGCATTCATTTCTCACTGACATGTTTTTTTTTTATAACAATGCCTGTTAATTTGCTTTTAGTAGCCTACTCTTATTCGTAACTCTCCCTCCCCTCTCACCCACTCCCACCCTCCCCCTCTCCCACCCTCCCCCTCTCTCACTCTCCCCCTCTCTCACTCTCCCCCTCTCTCACTCTCACTTTCTCTCTCTCTCTCTCTCTCTCACTCTCTCTCTCTCTCTCTCTCTCTCTCTCTCTCGATATATCTCTCTCTCTCTCTCTCTCTCTATAGAGCCTGGAATATTCACCGATTCTTTTGCTTCCTCTTCCTGTTTCCTTTACTTCTCTTACTATCTGCACTTTTTTTGCATGCGTATAATTTCTTCTCTTTTATCAGTGTTGCCATTATAGCTACTTTCCGCCAAATCAAGAGGTATTTACTTCAATCTAACAGCAATTGTGTACGTCTAGCGACATAATTCCTTGAGATATGCTATAGATTTCGGACATTTTCGAGCCTAGAAAGTGTGCCGTAATTCTAGCAATTTCTTGCATTTCCTATCTAGCGACTTTTGAGAACGGATCTAACGGTATTTTGTGTTTACATTTGTTATCCCTGTCATTTCTCGTACTATATCCTACTTTGTTTCTTTTCATCTGACGGTAAATTGAATCCCTTAGTAGCTAATTCTTCTATACTTAATGGACAAATATGAAACTACTATGTCTCTGCATCCTATTAAGACCAAGTTAGCACCATATGTCACTACGAAATCTTCAAAATAACTGAGAAATCTTGATGGGACCTTTGTAATTTACCGTCAGTTGACAACAAACAGAGTAGAGTACTGCAACCGGTATTACCCTTTGTTTTATTACTCTTCGTTTATTTATATTACTAGTTGTATTTGCTAGGCTATTTTGTTTTCCTTGCTAGTAATGTTTATATTTCTTTAATGACATTTTTCTTCCGACAATCTACTCTATTGATTTGTTGTCTTCGTGGTGCAATGCATAAGTGTGTCGATTTTCGGTGTGAGCGTCCTGGGTTCGAATCCCCAGACTGCCACATGTGTTTGTTAATTTCATTAATCGAGTTTAGGAGTAAAGTTGTTTAGTGGAGAGAACATAATTATGCTATCAGTGCTTCGCTTGCTAGTAATGTTATTTGCATTTTTCTTTTGGTATTCTACTATTATTGGTTTCTTGTGTTTGCGGTACAGTGCTTTTCTTCTGTATAACCTATATGCGTTGTTTTCGTATTTGCATGTTTCTTTCGGTCATTTACATCCGTTGTCTTGTTATTGCGGTATCAATGTTTATGTACT
Source organism: Paralithodes platypus (assembly GCA_032716605.1). NCBI lineage: Eukaryota > Metazoa > Arthropoda > Malacostraca > Decapoda > Lithodidae > Paralithodes > Paralithodes platypus. The sequence continues at coordinate 61,279,681 of CM064514.1, forward strand.
GTAGCCTATTCATGTTTGTGTTTTCTTATTTGTACTTTTTCTTACGGAAGTATATAATTGGCTTCCTGTTATTGCGCTATCAGTCAGGTCAGGTTAGGTGAAGGTATTGAGGGATACCGGGTAGGCCAAGCCCTAAGCCTTTACAACGGCACCTCGTAGCTACTTTTACGTTTTCTGTATTTTGACCTGCATTTCTGTGAATTCTAAAAGTGGTATGACGCGCTCATTTTCCGGTAATTTTCGATAAGCAAGTATATTCTCGTACTACCTTTATATGTATTCATATATTTTATTTTGTTGTATTTATAATATATACTGTTTATTTTGTTTATTATTATGTTTTGCATTGGAGTTGAAAACTAGACTGAATGTACCGGTACATGATTTTAAGAAACTGAGATAATATATATCTTTTATTCAGAAGATGCCAGACCACAATTGCCGGAAAAAACTTACATATGTTCGTGTTACTTTTCATTTATTTACGACACATTAGATTTGCTAAGCTCTTTTCGCTTGCTAATAATGGTGTGTCCTTTATTTTTTATTTTTTGGGGGGATCTGCCCTTTTGGCTTCTTGTTAGTGTGCTATCAGTGTTTTTCTACCGTCTTAATGTTTTCATTTTCTTATTTGCATAGTTATATAGGTAATCTACTATACTGGCTTCATATTGTGCTATCAGTGCTTTTCTACTAGGTTATTAACTTGGATTTCTGCGAATAGTCTCATAATTTTGCGATTTCATGTATGTCACAATTTGTATAGTTCATTTGTTGATCTATTCTTCTTTATGTATCACCTTCATTTGATAGTATTTTCCTTGTATCTCAATCGTTACTTCAACATCTATATTTTTATCTCCTCTATTCTATAAATTTTCTCGATCAGTTTTCTTATTGAATGACCGTTTAGTTCGTGTTGAATGACCGGCTTGAGAGTGTGAATTCTGGCAATGAGTAGCTGGAGATGGTGGACAAATATTGTTACTTAGGAGATACTATCTCTGCCGGTGGTAGAGCCGAGGCCGTCACAATCGCAAGAATTAGATGTGGCTGAGGAAAGTTCAGAGAACTGCTACCAATTCTAACCATGAAAAAGCCCTCTCTGCTTGAAGGGAAAGGTTTACGCTTCATGTATTAGATGCGCAATGACCTAGACTTCAGAAACATGACCTGTTGTGGATGATATGAACAGAATGCGTTAGGCCAAACTGCAAGATAGCATACCTAGTGAAGAGCTGAGGAGACGGCTAAGTATCAAGAGTATCAGTGATGAGATTCGTACAAGCTGGCTTGGATAGTTTGGGCATGTGGAGAAGATGGATGAACTATGTTGGGTGAGATGATGTAAGTCCGTGAATGTGGAGGGAGCTGCACCAAGGGGTAGACAAAGAAAGACGTGGGATCAAATTATATGGTCTATGTTACTGGAACCGCACTTCTTGTGGATCACTTGGTCTTTAAATTTATACATGTATACAAGCAGTTCTCTTAACTTTTTTATTCGTCAACACTCGCCTATTGCTGTTAGTTATTTCTACGTTTCGCTTTTCCTTTATCTTCTTTGCTATTGCTTTTTGACAATGTATTCACTTTCCTCACATCTTTCCACATGAAATTTAATCTATCGTTACATTTTTACCTGTGTTGCTTCTCTGTCACCTGCCTTGCAGCATAGTACGTTTTTTCAACAATATCCAATCCATGACAGTTAATATATTTTGTTTTGTTTCTATTCTAATGTTGTTTTCCTTTTCAAGAAGGTAGGGCAGTATGGGACGCATTCTATTGTACACTAGCCTATTTCTTTACTCATCTTATTATTATGTGCTTCCTTAAGCCAATAAATTATTATTAATTAATTTTAGTTAACACTAATACCTAATTTACCTCTTCACATACCTTGATTTTGACTCTTTATCACCCTTTCAGCCTTGGGGGGGGGGGGGGATACTTGATACAGGCAACTTTGCCTTTTGTTTCCTTCATTCACATAGACAAAATATCGCGTTTATTGTGATGAGGAAGAAGTTGTCGTTGTGAAAAGGTTTCCATTTTTGTCAAGCTCTATTGTTTGTCTATAGTTTCTAATCACTTCGATACGTTTTCATCAATCAGTTCTTAATTTTCTTTCTCGACTTTCTGTGGTTACCTTTGTACTCCTTTGTACAGTTGCCTTTACCAGGGCTGTTCAGTAAGTAAAATATAGCCATTTTCATGTGTGGACAGTATTATTTATTTGACTGCGCAATACCAACACAAATAGCTCCCGTTGCAATTTAGGAGGAACCCTTCAGAGGCATTTTTGTACCGAAAATTGCACATATTTATATCGGAGAGGTTTTAGGAGTAATTTTAGAAGTTATTGGAGGTCTAGAGAGCAAAAATTAAAATCCACCTTTTAGAAGATTTTTATTATTGCTAGATGTTACCAAAGCCGATTATCCTGTGTTTCTTTGTTTTGTTTGTTGCGGCGGCAGTACGAGGATCCACTACTACCTCTCCTGTGTTCACTCTTCCAAGTTGGTTTTTAAGGGGGATGGCTCACTTTTTGGTCGATTTTTTGTTTGTCATGTACCGGTATTTAATATTTTCTAGTTTATTCCCTAGACCTCCATCAAACTTTGAAAAACACATCAATTACATCCTTCTTCTAGATTAATTTGTAAATGTTTCGGTAGAAAAATGCCCTGGCCTTATATATATATATATATATATATTTATATATATATATATATATATATATATATATATATATATATATATATATATATATATATATACAGTATATATAACGTAATTATATATTCAATTACTCTAATATTTGTTTCTTGTTTTCTATTTTCTCTCTCTCTCTCTCTCTCTCTCTCTCTCTCTCTCTCTCTCTCTCTCCTCTCTTCTCTCGGTCTCTCTCTCTTCTCATCTCTTCTCATCTCTCTCGCTCTACGTCTCTCTCTCTCTCTCTCTCTCTCTCTCTCTCCTCTCGTCGCTCTCTCTCACCTCTTCATCCTCTCTCTCCCTCTTCTCCCTTCCTCTCATCCTCTCTCCTCTCTCGTCTCAACTCTCTCCGCTCTCATCTCCCTCGTGCCTCAGATTCTCAGTTTCATGTGGCTCTCAACGGCCGTCCCTTAATATTATACCTGTGCGTCTGGTCCTCTCTCTCGTCTCCTCTCTCTCTCTCGCTCTCTCTCTCTCTCTCTCTCTCTCTCTC
>CM064514.1:61282991-61343413 GCA_032716605.1 Paralithodes platypus
TAGACTGAATGTACCGGTAACATGATTTTAAGAAACTGAGATAATATATATCTTTTATTCAGAAGATGCCAGACCACAACTGCCGGAAAAAGCTTACATATGTTCGTGTTACGTTCATTTATTTACGAAACATTAGATTTGCTAAGCTCTTTTCGCTTGCTAATAATGGTGTGTCCTTTATTTTTTATTTTTTTGGGGGATCTGCCCTTTTGGCTTCTTGTTAGTGTGCTATGGCAGTGTGTTTGTTTTTCTACCGTTCTTTAATGTTTTCGTTTTCTTATTTGCATAGTGCATAGTTATATCGGTAAATCTACTATTATATACTGGCTGCATATTGTGCCTTATCAGTGCTTTTTCTACTAGCTATTATTAACTGGATTTCTGCGAATAGTCTCATAATTTTGCGATTTCATGTTATGTCACAATTTGTATAGTTTCATTTGGTTGATCTATTTTTCGTCTTTATGTATCACCTTCATTTGATAGTTATTTTCCTTGATATCTCAATCGTTTACTTCAACATCATCTATTTTTTATCTCCTATTCTAATAAATTTTTCTCGATCAGTTTTCTTATTGAATGACACGTTTAGTTCGTGTTGAACATGGACCGGCTTGAGTGTGATGAATTCTGGCAATGGCGTAGCTTTGAGGAGATGCGTTGGGACAAATATTGTTACTTAGGAGATTACTATCTCTTGGGCCGGTGCGTAGAGCCGAGGCCGTCACAATCGCAAGAATTAGATTGTGGCCTGAGGGGAAAGTTCAGAGAACTGCTACCAATTCCACCATGGCCCCACCAAAAAGCCCTCTCTGCTTGAAGGGGAAAGGTTTACGGCTTCATGTATTAGATGCGCAATTGACCCCTAGACTTCAGAAACATGACATCCTGTTGAAGTGGATGATATGAACAGAAATGCGTTTAGGCCAAAACTGCAAGATAGCATATCCTAGTGAAGAGTCTAAGAAGCTGAGGGAGACGGCTAAGTATCAAGAGTATCAGTGATGAGATACGTAAAGCTGGCTTGGATAGTTTGGGCATGTGGAGGAAAGATGGACATGAACTATGTTGGGTTGAGATGATGTAAGTCCGTGAATGTGGAGGGAGCTGCACCAAGGGGGTAGACAAGAAAAGAAAGGCACGTGCGGATCAAAAATTATATGGTATATGTTAATGGAACCGCACTCTTGTGGATCATTTGGTCTTTAAATTTATACATGTATTACAAGCAGTTCTCTTAACTTTTTTTATTCGTCAACACTAGACCTATTGCTGTTAGTTATTTCTACGTTTCGCTTTTCCTTTATCTTCTTTGCTATTGCTTTTTGACAATGTATTCACTTTCCTCACATCTTCTTCCACATGTGAAATTTAATCTATCGTTACATTTTAACTGTGTGCTTTTCTCTGTCACCTGCCTGGCAGCCATAGTACGTTTTTTCAACAAGTTATCCAATCCATGACAGTTAATATATTTTGTTTTGTTTTCTATTCTAATGTTGTTTTCCTCCTTTCAAGAAGGTAGGCAGTATGGGACCGCATTCTATTGTACACTAGCCTATTATTTCTTTACTCATCTTATTATTATGTTGCTTCCTTAAGCCAATAAATTATTATTAATTAATTTTAGTTAACCACTAATTACTTAATTACCTCTTCACATACCTTTGGATTTTGACTCTTTTATCAAACCTTTCAGCCTTGGGGGGGGGGGGGGGGGGGAGAATACTTGAGGGGATACTGATACAGGCAACTTTGGCCTTTTGATTTTGTTTCCTTCATTCACATAGACAAAATATCGCCGTTTATTGTGATGAGGACAGAAGTTGTCGTTTTTGTGAAAAGGTTTCCATTTGTTGTGTCAAGCTCTATTGTTTGTCTATAGTATCTTCTAATCACTTCGATACGTTTTCTCTTTTCCATTCAATCATTTCTTAATTTGTCTTTCTCGACTCTTCTGTGGTTACCTTTGCTACTCCTTTGCTACAGTTGCCTTTAACCGGGCTGTTCAGTAAGTAAAAATATAGCCATTGTAAAATATAACATTTCATGTGTGGGACAGTAATTATTTATGTTGTGAGCTGCGCCCAATACCAACACAAATAGCTCCCGTTGCAATGTTAGGAGGAACACCCTTCTTCAGAGGCATTTTTTTGTACCGAAAATTGCCACATATTTATATCGGAGAGGTTAGGAACGTAATTTTAGAAGTTATTGGAAGGGTTATAGTTCCTAGGAGAGGCAAAAAATTAAAATCCCACCTTTTAGAAAGATTTTTATTTTAAATCAACAGCAATATATACCCAGAATTGCCTAGATGCTACCAAAGCCGATTATCCTGTGTTTCTTTGTTTTGTTTGTTGCTGGCGGCAGAGCAGTACGAGGATCCACTTACTAACCTCTCCTGTGTTCACTCTTCAAGTTGGTTTTATAGGGGGGATGGATCAATTTTTGGTCGAATATTATTTTTGTTTGTCATGTACCGGTATTTAATATTTTCTAGTTTATTGCTAGACCTCCATCAAAACTTTGAAAAAAACACACATCAAATTACAATTCCTTCTTCTAGAATAATTGTAAATGTTTCCGGTTAGATTCTAGGAAAATGCCTGCCATGGCCTGAATATATATATATATATATATATATATTATATCTATATATAGATATATATATATATATATATATTTATCATATAATATATATATATATATATAGATTTAAATATATATACAGTATATTATAAACGTAATTATATATTCAATTTACTCTAATATTTGTTTCCTTTGTTTTTTTTCTATTTTCTCTCCTCTCTCTCTCTCTTCTCTCTCTCTCTCTTCTCTCTACTCCTCTCTCTCTCTTACTTACTCTCTCTCTACTCTCTATCTCTCTCTCCTCTCTCTCTATACTCTATATCTCTCTCTCCTCCTCTCTACTCTCTCTCTCTCTCTCACTCTTCTCTCTCTCTCTCTCTCTCTCTCTTCTCTCTCTCATCTCTCGTCTCTCTCTCTCTCCCCCCCCCATCGTTTTGCCTCAGGATTCTCAGTTCACAGTGGCTCGCACCTTTCGCTGGACACGGCCGGCCCTTATATACCTGTGCTCTGTCCTCTCTCTCTCTCTCTCTCTCTCTCTCTCTCTCTCTCTCTCTCTCTCTCTCTCTCTCTCTCTGATAATAAATTATTGCAATATTAGCCAGCATATAATAACAAATCGGTAATTGGGAATTTATTTCTGAAAAACAGTTATGGAGAGGGTTGGTTTTTTTGGTTTGAGGATTTTTTTTTTGAGGAGGGATTTTTTTTTAAAGGCGGTTTTATGACCTTTCACCCCAGTTATGTTGGTAACTCTTTTAAGGATTGATCTTTTCATGCCCATGTAGGTGTAGATTTTCTGGCGAGCGGGATTAGCGGAGCCTGAATGTGAAAATTGTGAAGGAAACCGGTGAGAATGAAATTGGAAACGAGCCTGCTTGCCTGAACTGAAATTAGGCAGGAGAACCGTTCTTTTTGTTTTCCTTTTTGTTTTTTTTTTTTCAAAGGCATGTTTGTACCGAAAAAAGGAAAAAAAAAAAAAAAGAAAAAAAAAAAGAAAAAGGAACAAGGAAAGAAAAAAAAAGGGAAAAAAAAAAAAAAATGTGCACCAAAACCAATTTTATATCGAAGGGAGGTTTTGGGGAGTATTTTTAAAACTTGATGGAGGTCTAGGGAGGACAAATTAAACTCCACCTTTAAGAAAAAGAGGGGAGAGGGCGACCAACAAGGTGGGGAAAACGGAAAGGGGAGGAGGAAGGGGGGGAGAAACGGTAAAGTAAGGGTAGTAAACATAATAGAAATACAAGTACAGTAGATGCATTAAGAGAGACAAATGAGAGTGAAAAACGGCACCATAATTAGTATAAACACCACGTGAGCGGGAACATTTTATTGACAACGTTTTTCATAAATTTTGGCTTCATCAGGGGCGAAACGTTGTAAAAAATGTGCTCCTCCTGACATGGTGTTTATTAGCATAAACACCACGTGAGCAGGAACATTTTATTGACAACGTTTTTCATATGGCTTCATCAGGTGCGAAACGTTATAAAAAATGTGCTCCTCGCATGGCGTTTATATTCACTCTTACTTACTTGTGTTGAGTTCGCCACACTTCTAGCGGCACCGAGGAGCGCGCCGCCCCTCGTTCTGGCTCTTATATACTTTATTCTTATCAACCCGTTATAATGGTTTGCTTTCCTCTCAATTTACTCGTTTTTCAATTGGTCTTTGTACCTTGTGTCTTGTTTGTGCACTGACATAAGCCGGTGTCAGACGAGCCCTTTTTCCGGCAATATTTGGGAGCGTTTCTTCTCTAATTAAAGGCGGTGTCACATGAGTGCTTTTTCCGGACAATTTTGTAAGAGCAAGTATTATCTCGCTATATTTCGGAGCTCATTTAATTTGGTATCCGGAATTAGATGTAGAATAAGATTGGTGGCTTAGGACTCATAAACGTTTAAGGGGAGATGGGCCGGTTTTCTGGACCACTTCCTCCCTCGTGTTAAGCTCCATTAGTTTTCAGATGTTAAGATGTGTGCCCCATTAGTTAGTCGATTTTAAGACTTCGCCCCATTTCTTCGCCAATATTTAGATCTTTCGTGCTATTTACTGTAGGTGTCGATTTCCCTGGCGAGCGAGCGAAGCGATAGTGAGTTCCTTCGGTTCGGAGGATATTTTTTTTTTTTTTTTTTTTAATTTTGAGGGCCATCTCCTTCCCAGCAGCGAGGGAGGAGGGGAGGAGGAGGGGGAAAACCCTAAAAAAAAAAAAAAATAAAAACAAATTTAAAGGAAAAGACATGAAAAATTATTATTATAGACACCCCAAAAATAAAAAATAAACAAAAAAAAAAAAAAAAAAAAAAAAAAAAAAACAACAACAAACAAAACCGGCCAATGTCCCCTTAATTCTGAAGTCACCGGACGAGAATTGCTCCAAAATAATCCCGGAAAAAGTGTTGGTGTGATTACGAGGTACCCTTTGCCTTCCTTTCCCCTGAAGCTTCGTGTACAGTGACTCTTAAATGTGGCCTCAACCCTTTCTCTGTCCCTCTCAACCTTCCTTTTTCTCGCTTCTTCCTTCTCTTTATACCGTATATATTTGTCATCCTATATTGGTGTTTAAGGGGACAGTGGTTATTTTTTTTTGGGGGGGTCTATTTATTTGTATATTCATTTATCTTTTAGTTTTCTCCCAATAAATGGCACGAAAGGTCTTAAAATTGACAACGAAATGGGGCGAAAGGTGTTAAAATCGCCAAACTAGTGGGCCGAACGCCTTATAATCTCAAAACTAGTGGGGCTAAACATGAGGGAGAAGGGGGGTCCAGAAAAACGGTCTGCCTCCCCTTGAGCTTAAACTCTCTCTCTCTCTCTCTCTCTCTCTCTCTCTCTCTCTCTCTCTCTCTCTCTCTCTCTCTCTCTCTCTCTTCTCAGAGACGACGTACCAGTATTTTATCTTCATTAGTTTCATTATGGCATCCACATGTTTATTTTGTTTTATTTTTCTTTAACGTAAAGGCATATACTGTACTCGCATATAATCTATTTATATATCTTATATTTGTCTATTATTTGTCTTTTCTTACCTTCTCTTCACAAATACTTTTCCTTTTATGTTTTTCAATTCTTATTTTATTTGTCTTGATTCTATGTGTCTTATCTTCTCTTCCTTTCTATTTACAAATCCCCGTCTTATTCTGTTTTCTTATATTCTTCTCTTTCCTTCTATTCACAGATCTTTATCCTTTTCTTTGTTTCTTTTGTTCTCATTCTTCTCTTCTCGTCTATTCTCTGATCCATTTTTTTCTCATTCTTCTCTTCTATTCTCTGATCCATTTCCTGTTTTTTTCTCATTCTTCTCTTCTCTTCTATTCTCTGATCCATTTCCTTTTATTTTTACTTCTATTTTTTTTCGTATTCTTCTCTTCCCTTCTTTATCCCCCCTTGTCTTGCTTCTATTTCCCTCTCGGTCTCTTTGGGGGTGCGTGTCTAATTCCGCTCGATTATTCTATTGCTCGGACGCCAGACAATCCCTCCTCATTTCCTCCCCCCCCCCCCTTTTTCCTCTCCAATTCCGTTCTCTCCCCACTCCCCAACCCCCACCCCCATTCCCTCTCTTCTTTCCGGCTTTTTTCCCCTCCCTCGGTCCCCTCTTTCTCTAGTCTTAAATCGGGAAATTTTATCTTAAGTTGAACATAATCGTCTTGTTGCAACTATATACTGTGTGTGTGTGTGTGTGTGTGTTTGTATGTATTATTATATTTGTTCAGGGTGTCATGGTGTGCAAAAATTCTCCCTTTCATATTGATAATTTCAAACTAAAAAACCCACGACAGCTATATTAGGCGGGATAAAATCGTTTGCTGGTAGCTATATAAAATAAAGGTCTCCAATGCTATGTCGTCTCGTTCTCACGCCTCGAAATTCTCCTGCGTATCGGGAAGCAAATGAGCCAAGCCGTAACTGATTCTAAAGCCGGTATTTTTGTGATAGGGTTTGCATATTTTTCACTACCGGTACCGTACCTTACTAGATGTGTTTTTTGCTCTTTTCTTATCTCTATTTGTTCCTTCTTTTTTGTTGTATTTTCTATTTCCTCGTATTTTTTCTTCCTCCTCCTTTTCCTTGTTTCTTTTATTTTGTTTTTTACTCGTCTTTTCTCTTCCTTTGTATTCCTTGCATTTTATTGTCTTCCTCCTGTTCCCTCTCTTTCTATTTAGCCTTCTCCTCCTCTGTCACCAATATGATCACTATCCTTTTCTTCCTACTTATGTTTCTTCGTCATCATCGTTTTCAGTTTTGCTCATTGCCTTCCGTTTGTTGATATTCTCCACTAATCTATTTTTGCTGTATTGTCGATGTATATTTCCCCCCTTTTCCTTGTTCAGCTTTTTCCATGAACCTCTCCCTTGTTTCCTCGGCTCTGAGGCTCCCAACAGTGGTGTATGCCTCTCCTGTTCACTATTCCCATGGCACTTTGGTGTTATTATTTGGTTTACTCCTTGTCTCTTGTTGCCCCGCCATGTTCAGTGTTTCGCCCAAGTACTACCCGACCTATTTTATTTGTATTTCCTGTTTTCTGTTACCGAGCCCCCCATGTTCAGTGGCTATTCTATTTGTACTTCCCGTTTTCTGTTACCGAGCCCCCATGTTCTGTGTTTCGCTCAAGTACTACCCCACTTAAGCCTATTCTATTTTTTGTACTTCCCGTTTTCTGTTACCGAGCCCCCCATGTTCCGTGTTTGGCCCAACTACTACCATACCCCACCTATTATATTTTTTGTACTTCCCGTTTTCTGTTATGGAGCCCCCCATGTTCCGTGTTTGGCCCAATTACTACCATACCCCACCTATTATATTTGTATTTCCCGTTTTCTGTTATGGAGCCCCCCATGTTCCGTGTTTGGCCCAATTACTACCCCAACTATTTTATTTGTATTTCCCTTTTCTGTTAGCGAGCCCCCGTTGTTTCGTGTTTGGCCCAAGTACTACCCCAACTATTCTATTTGTATTTCCCGTTTTCTGTTACCTAGCCCCCCATGTTTCGTGTTTGGCCCAAGTCTCCGGTGCAAAGGGTCTCTTAACAGAAATTTCGCATGCTCCCAGTCGTTGTGGTGTGCTCCTTGTCCACTTTATTCCCCCTCTTCTCTCTCTCTCTCTTATTTTGACTATTGTTTGGGCGTTCGACCTCTCTTTCTGTCTCTCTCTGTCTCTTATATATTGTACATTTTCTACTCGTATCTTCGTAGTCTCTTTTATATCCCCTTCTCTCTCTTTCTCTATTATATTGTCTGGGCGTTCGACCTCTCTCTGTTTCTGTCCATCTATCTTTCTTTCTCTATCTATCTAAAAAAAAATCACTTGTCTTCTTGTCCTCTTCATTCCCCCTCTTGTCTTCTTTTCTTCTTACTTTATTTTCTGGGCGTTTGACTCTCTCTCTCTCTCTCTCTCTCTCTCTCTCTCTCTCTCTCTCTCTCTCTCTCTCTCTCTCTCTCTCTCTCTCTCTCTCTCTCTCTCTCTCTCTCTCTCTCTCTCTCTCTCTCTTCTCTCTTCTCTCTCTTCTCTCTCTCTCTCTCTCTCTCTCTCTCTCTCTCTCTCTCTCTCTCTCTCTCTCTCTCTCTCTCTCTCTCTCTCTCTCTCTCTCTCTCTCTCTCTCTCTTTTTTCTCTTTTCTCTCTCTCTCTCAGTAAGGGTAGGCGCTTTAATTGGGAGGGAGTAGCATTGGTTAAGGTTCCAAAGGAGAAGAGGGGGGCGTTTCTCCCTCTGCCTCACACTATTTATTATGCTGCCCTCCTTTTCACCTTTTTTTCTTTTATGCTTTCCTAATTTATGTTCGGAAGGACTTGTGTTTTATTGTTTATTTGTTTGCTTGTGTTTGATTACTTGTTTGTTTACTTAGTCTTCACTTCTCCGTGTATATTTTTGTTACCATAACTTTATTGGTTTATTGTTTTACATTAATTGATACCTACTTCCAATGTATGTATTTTGTTCACTAGATAATGTGACTAATACTGAATAACTTAACAGGGGATGTGTGGTAGTAAAAATGGTCAAGTGAGATAGTTCGAAGCCTGTTAATTGCCGGAGGCCCTTTGTAAGCTGAATAAAATCGTCCAATAGTAGCCAGATTAAAGTTAAAAGGACGGCACCGGTACAGAAGGGGTTAATCAAATTGTATTAATAGTTTAGGGGTTTATGATGATGCACAGTTTCCCACATAAGTTCTGTTCCTCTCCGTGATCTTGTACATGGCAATATAACACGCATCATTGAATTACGAGTGTAGTTTCTTATGCAGGGGTTTAAAGGGACATGGGCTGTTTTTCTGGTCCCCCTTCTTCCTCATGCTTACCCCCCAATAGTTTTCAGTTTTTATGACGTTCGGCCCATTAGTTTGGCGATTTTAATACCTTTTGCCCCATTTCGTTGTCAATGTTAAGACCTTTCGTGCCATTGAGGTGTCGATTTTTTCCTGGTGAGCGATAGCGAGCCTGTAATCTTAAAGAGTAAGCGGCCTTCGGCCGGGACATTTTTCTACCGAAAAATGTGCAAATTAATCTAGAAGGGGGATCTGATGGATGTGTTTTCAAGTTTGATGGAGATCTAGGGAGGAAACTAAAACAAAAATAATAAATAAATGAAAAATCTACCAAAAAGTGAACCATCCCCCCTTAACTCATCTGACTAATTAACTGATAATTAATATAAACCTCACTCGCAATGCATTCATACTTATTTTACCTTCATGCATAAGATGCCGACGAGGAACAGAACTTATGTGGGCAACTGTACCCTCACCCACCCTATATAAAACAACCAAATAAGTAGAGTCAAAGAAAAAGCCATGGGTCGTTTCGCTACTTCCCGATGATATTTCCGTATCATATCATAGAGAGTGGCCACTATAAGAGAACTAGGGAAGGATTCGTTGGGAAGTTGAGCTGCAATCGCCTAAATAACTGGTACAGTGCTATTTGGAGAGCTTAATTAAAAAAAAAAAAAAAAAAAAAAATATATATATATATATATATATATATATATATATAATAATACAAATTTTATAATAAAATCATAATAATGAGTCAACACACTGAATCATATCGCTTAGACTGATATTTCGATTAATTAATTTATTGTCATATATTTTAATATGTATGCATGTATGTATGTACTCAGGCACATACCCCATTGCTGGGGGTCGCCGACACGAGACAGAGCCCTAACAGAAACAACACTTAAAGTTCCTATTCTCATGACTCGGGACCACTTTAGCGTTCTCTCGCCCCTTTCTCTGTCTCGTCGAGTAGGAGAATTATACAAGGGGAGGAGGATTCCTAGCCCCCTGCCCCCAGAAGGAAAAGTAGGATAGTAAAAAAGACAGACAGACACATCTAAGGTTGGGTAGAGGATGCCAAACTTCACTCTGGATAGGACCAGCCCTTGTAGTGCACAGATACTTTAAAATAATGTATACTATTATATAATTTGCTATGATATATATTGCGTCATAATCCTCAAGGGTTTACGCTCATAATTAATAACTCAACATTTGTATAACACACACTTAAAGGGGAGATAAGCGTATTTACTTGTTAATGTATGTATCTTTGTATTATTTTTCTAGTTTCCTCCCTAGACTTCCATCAAACTTAAAAAAAAACATCCATTAGATCACGCCTTCTACTGTAGATTAATTTGTACATGTTTCAGTAGAGAAATGTTCCGGCCAAAGGCCGGTTCTTCCAAAATTACAGGCTCACTATCGTTCGCCAGGAAAAATATCGACACCTAAATAGCACGAAAGGTCTTAATTTTGACAAAGAAATTGGGCAAAAGGTCTTAAAATCGACAAACTAATGAAACAAATGTCTTAAAATCTGAAAACTAATGGGACTAAACATGGGGAAGAATGGGGGTCAGAAAAGCGATCCATTTCCCCTTAAGGAAATACACCGTTTAATTAAGTACCGGTATATGTAATTACATTTGTAGGTATACAGTACATGTAGGTCAGTGTTTACCCTTAAGGGGAGATATGGTTTTAATAGTGTACTGTATATGTGTTCATTTGGTTTTAATAGTGTACTGTATATGTGTTCATATGGTTTTAATAGTGTACTGTATATGTGTTCATTTGGTTTTAATAGTGTACTGTATATGTGTTCATTTGGTTTTAATAGTGTACTGTATATGTGTTCATTTGGTTTTAATAGTGTACTGTATATGTGTTCATTTGGTTTTAATAGTGTACTGTATGTGTTCATATGGTTTTAATAGTGTACTGTATATGTGTTCATTTGGTTTTAATAGTGTACTGTATATGTGTTCATTTGGTTTTAATAGTGTACTGTATATGTGTTCATTTGGTTTTAATAGTGTACTGTATATGTGTTCATTTGGTTTTTAATAGTGTACTGTATATGTGTTCATTTGGTTTTAATAGTGTACTGTATATGTGTTCATTTGGTTTTAATAGTGTACTGTATATGTGTTCATTTGGTTTTAATAGTGTACTGTATATGTGTTCATTTGGTTTTAATAGTGTACTGTATATGTGTTCATTTGGTTTTAATAGTGTACTGTATATGTGTTCATATGGTTTTAATAGTGTACTGTATGTGTTCATATGGTTTTAATAGTGTACTGTATATGTGTTCATTTGGTTTTAATAGTGTACTGTATAATTATGTGTTCATTTATTTGTATATTTATATATTATTAGTAGTTACTCCCAAGCTATAAAAAATACCCCTAAAAGGACGAAGACCCCATTCGAGATAATGTTTTAATTTTTTGGAAGAAATATGTCCCAGCCAAAGGCCGAATCCTCCCAAATTACAGGCTCGCTTTCGCTCGCCAGGAGAAAATCGACACCCAAATGGCCCAAAAGGTCTTAAAATCGCCAAATTAATGGGCTAAACATGAGGGAGAAGGGGGTACTGCTGTCCGGTCCCCTTTAATAGAAGGGTCTCAAGAAAGGAGTAATTGGTGTGGAGTCTCAAGGGCCCTGGTACAGTCACAAGCAAGAGTTCACTAGAAATCTGGATAAAGACAAATAAATAAAAAATACAAAAATATCATTCAAACAAAAAAGGAAAATCAAGAAAATGGGGCAGTTACTTAGCTTTCCTACGCTGTAAAATATATAGTAGTAGGCCTACTCATGGGTTACAAAAAAAAAGAAAAAAAAAAACATTGAAGCTGCTAAGGACAAGTGCTAGTATCTTGAAATCACACCTATTGTTATTAACCCCTTCAATACCGGTGACGACATTTCCACTATACTCTGGTACCTATTTAACGATTGTATTCAGCTTAGGAAGGACGTCCATCAATTAAAAGGCTGCAGACTATCTCCGTTGTGCTACCGTATATCTTTCCTAAGCTTCATAAAATCGTCTAAATGTACCTGATATGCAACAAAAAAGACATCGCCGGTACTGTAGGGGTTAAGTTGAGAGGTGAATTGTTGACTCTGGCTGTAGAAGAGGCAGGTATATAGGACTAATGAGAAAAGTAAGAGGGGTGGGCGATGCTGAGAGGGAGAGAGAGTGAGAGTGGTGATTAGAGATTAAGGGGGGGTGGGCGTATTTGTTTCCTCATTTATATATCTTTTTAGAATGTCTTTAATTTCATCCCTAGACCTCCAGCAACTTTAAAAAAAAAAAAAAAAATTGCTCATATATACTGTATATATATATCTTTTTAGAATGTCTTTAATTTCATCTCTAGACCTCCAGCAACTTTAAAAAAAAAAAAAAAATTGCTCATATATATATATATATATCTTTTTAGAATGTCTTTAATTTCATCTCTAGACCTCCAGCAACTTTAAAAAAAAAAAAAATGTTTGCTCATATATATATATATATATCTTTTTAGAATGTCTTTAATTTCATCCCTAGACCTCCAGCAACTTTAAAAAAAAAAAAAAGTGTTTGCTCATATATATATATATATATATATTTTTAGAATGTCTTTAATTTCATCTCTAGACCTCAAGATATATTTGTACATTTTTCTATTAAAAATGTACCGGCCGAAAAGAATTAGTGTGACAATGGGTTCACTCTGCCTTCTTAGTTGTTTACCTTTTTATCCTCACATTAGATGGGTTTATTACCGACACTATACCTTCATAAGGGTATATATATTATTATGGACACTCGAATTACCTAGTGCATACTTTTTTTAAGCCCATACTATTTGACACTCTGGGCTGACTCTCCCCTTCCCGGCTATTGTCATTGGGGAAAAGGGGAAAGTATGCCTTCCCCATTATTTAAGGGGGAATGGGTCTATTTGTCTGGCCCCCTTCTCCCTCGTGTTTAGCCCCATTGATTTTTTTATTTTAAGACGTTCGGCCCATTAGTTTGGCGATTTTAAGACTTTGTGCCCCATTTCTTTGTCAGTATTAAGACCTTTCGTGCTATATAAGTGTCGATTTTTTTTCCTGGCGAGCGATAGTGAGCCTGTAACTTAGGAGGAACCAACCTTCGACCGACCGGAAGATTTTCCAAATATATCTTGAAGGGAAATCCTGTGTGTGTTTTTTTTTTAAGTTTGATGGAGGTCTAGGGAGGAAACTAGAAAAATAATGAATAAATTATAAAAACTACCAAAAAATTTAATCATCCCCCCTTAACCCCTTCAGCACGATGACGCCTTTTTACCTTTGATTCTAGCTAAAATTAGACGATTTTATGACGCTTAAGAAGGACCTGTTATTCAGCGGGTATATTGAGATCGTATTTAGCCCTTTGAGTCCTAGAGGTAGATTCTAAGCTAAAGAAAATCGTCTAATGGTAACCGGAATATGACGAGTATTACGTCATGGCGCTGAAGGGGTTAAACTGAAACTATGACTCAAAATTTGTGTCCTAGGACCTAGATGTGTGTGAATTTGCGTTTTGTCTGTGTTCGTTCGTTGTTTTATGATGTGTTTTCCGTTCTTGCTCTGTCTTGAGGCGGCCACCCCGAAGGAAAAAAAAAAAAAAAGAATTAAATATAAAAAAAAAAGGAAAAGTGGGGATTGGGCCTGAGCATATAGATAGATATAGATAGATATAGATAGGAGATTGACTATTGTGGCTATGCATGAATAAATGGGGTTGCTGTTGTTTCGTCTGTTGTTTCCTTGTTAAAATGTTGATGACATTCAGAGTTGTGACATTTAACAGAGAGTATGACAAAGTAACATTAAATTGAATGGCTTCCATAGGGTGTTCTGTACCCTACAAATAAAATTAAATTGGAGTTACGATACTCTAAACGTAAAACATAATTGTTAGAGTCGTGCCCCAAAGTTAATGTAAAGAAAGTTTCAATGTTGATTCCTCAGATTTTAAGAAACGTTAGGGGAGAGAGAGAGAGAGAGTAAAAAGGAGTAAAAAGGGAAATCAAGCAACAACAGGTCTAGTGACCCTTCTAGGCTGCTTGTCCTCCAAAACACTGAGGATCAAGTGTCCAAACAGTGGTTTAGAGTGGGTAAGGGAACATTGGAAAGGGAACTACTGCCCTGCCACTAACGTGGCAGGACTAGGAAGTTAGTAGGGGACATATGGGTTAGTAACTGAGGGGAGGATAAAATAAAGTTATTCATTTACAAACGCAGTCAGTCGCGGGTTTGATGCGAGATATTTGTCTAGGCGGAGTTTAAATGAATCAACGGTGCTGCAGTCTATAACGTCTCGGGGAAGCCCATTCCACAAGTTGACAACTCGATTGAAGAAGAAATTCTTATATTCGTGTGAGTTAAAAGATTTACCAATAATTTTGCAACCGTTTCCCCGCGTGTAATTAGATTGGTCGATGGTGAAGTACTTACTACAGTTCATATTGTCGATGCCTTTGATGATTTTGAACACTTGAATTAAGTCACCTCTTAATCTGCCTTGGGTTAAAGGAAATAGATTTAATTCTCTAAGACGCTCTTCGTATGGTTTGTTCTTTAGGCTAGGTATCATTTTGGTAACTCTACGTTGAACTCGTTCTAGCTTGTTTATGTCTTTTTGGTAATAAGGGCACCAGCATTGAACGCAGTATTCCAGAAGAGGGCGGACTAAGGAATTGTAAAAGGTTAGGATAACGTCTTTGGATTTATGCTCAAATGACCTGCCTATAAAGCCAATTATTTTGTTTGTCTTCTTAACAACTTCTGAACATTGTTGACTCGGTTTTAGGTTACTCGATATTGTTACTCCCAGATCGGTTTCTCTGTTTACATTCTTAAGCTGAGTGCCATTCATCGAATAGTTTCCTTTCTCATTTAGGTATCCGATATGTAGTACTTTACATTTATCCGCATTGAAACTCGTTTGCCAAATTTGGGCCCAATGTGACAATTTATCTAGATTGTGTTGCATATCGTCAACTTGTTCTTTTGAGAGTACGCTATTTGCAATTTTTGTATCGTCAGCAAATTTTGAGATTGTACAGGTGAGACCCTCATCTATGTCGTTGATGTAAATTAGAAAGAGAGAGAGAGAGAGAGAGAGAGAACTCTTTAAACTGGTTAAGAGAAAATGGTTTGGATCCGGGCTACGAAAAGGCACTGCCCCGAACTGAGCGAGCGTAGGACTTAACCCCTTCATTACCGATGACGTCCTTTGGTAATATTCTGGCGACTATTAGACGATTTTGTTCAGTGTAAGAAGGGTCTGCAGCAATTAGTAGGCTTCGAACTATCTTTATTAACCCTTTTTACTATCACATATTTTTCTTAAGCTACACCAAATAATCTAAATATAGCTAAAATATAATAGAAAACGGGTAAAAAATCCAGGCAAATTATGACGGAGAGTATTGTGCTACAATAATAAAGTCGTCTAGTAATAGCCAGAACACAGAAAACAATTGCATAGTCGATTCTTGAATGGGACTAACCACTTCTACAACGTAAAACAAATAGCACTAACCTCGTGCTATTGGAATCAGATGAGGACTTTTAAAAAAAAAAGTGATAGTATAATTACATATTTGAATTACAATTTCATAACATAAATTTTAATGTAATTTCATACTCAAAACCGATAAAAGAGAACAAATATTCCAGGAATAAAAATATATCGTCGAATATTATTCTGCATTGTTGATCAGTATGCATTGATGATCCATTGTACATTTAAGGGGGATCACCTGCTTTGTTCTTTTTCTCTCCCTTTCTCTCTTTCTCTGGCTTGTATCCATTCGGCCCCATTCAGCCAACTGTTTTAAGACGTGTATCCCCATCCAGGTGTCGATTTCTTCCTGGCGAGCGATAGCGAGCCAGCATTGCATGGAGAAATCCGGCTTCGCCGGAGAAATTTTTCTATCGAAAAATGTACAAATTTAGCTTGCTGTCAAAACAAAAATATTTATGTGCTGGCTCGCTACCGCTCGCCAGGAAAATATTGACACCTGGATAGGGGTAAATGTCTTTAAACAGTAGGCTAAATTGGGCCGAATGGATACAAGCCAAGCAGAGAGGGAGAGAAAGAGAAAAAAAGCGAGGTGGGCCCCCTTAAATGAATCAAACTTTTTCTGCACTACCCGAAAGATTTTACCTACATTTTCCTTGTATTTATTCCAGTTTCATTGACGCAGACTGCCACATTGCCTGAATCATATAAATAAGGGAATGTCGAATCCTTATAAAAAGAAGTGTAATTATTTAGCCGTTCCCTTGTAATCAACTTTTCTTTATATCTCTCCATTCGTGGTTGCACTATAGTATACCGGTACTGTATATATCGCATTATGGTTGCTGGTAATCGAAGCATGTAATTTTGGAATCCTTTGTTGAGTGTTTGGAGCCAATAAATATCGCATATATATGGGTAGAATAGAAAAGATACCACTACAGATTTTTTTTTTTTTTTTTTATATATACTGTATATATTTTGTTGTCATTTATTTATTTATTTATTTATTTATTTATTTTTGTTTTTTTGTCCCTGGTTGACATATTACGCTTATATCCTCAGGTGTTAGCTTTTCGAGGTTATAATCAACACCGGTGGAAGGTGCAGTTGGCCAAATAAGTTGTGTCTCCGCTGTCATCTTGTTCTCTGTGTGCTGTATTAATGTCTGTCAGATGTTGATTTTGGTGTGTATAGATAGGAACATGTTTGTATATCTCACTCGAAACACTGAATTTATGCTTAAATAGTGCCGTCACCAATTATTGATAGAAATATACTTGGTGCCGCGACATCACTTATTTGGGCGACTGTACCTCGTCTGCCATTCATTGTTATAATTTTAGGGAAATAATTATTTCACTCCCAAGCATGAGACTAAAACTGGTACCGGAAACTAGACTGATGGTAGATATATTTAGGTGACCGAAATATTGCAAAATGTTGACCTCATAAGCTGCCAGTCCAATGTTGAGGATAAAATAATGTTGAGGGAAAAAGCGCTCGTGTGATACCTGCCTAAGTGACCAATACTATAGCCTTTGTTTGAAGTCTATTATTATTCCTCCCTCCATTCTCTTTATATTCATAGAAGTTATGCGTTTCCCTTTTTCGTTCCTCTCTATTTTAGCGAACACTGCCCTTTATCTCGTCACTGAATATACTGTACAGTATATCCATCCTTCATGTACAGTCGTGGACATATGTTCTAAACGACCCTATAATTTTCATTATGCAATTACAACTGTTATACGCAATGATCAATTGTAATTTATGCAAACGTTTTTTTGTATATAAATTGTTTAAAAATTTCAGGTGCATAATGAAAATTATAGAGTGGTTAAGAACATATGTCCACGGCTGTACAGTCGCAGTCATTAATTTTTATATATTTTAAAGCCTCTAAAAATATGTGTAAAGGAACCTCCGAAATCCAAATGTCAGGTAAAAGAAAAAAAAAATAGTATGAAGTTTCAAGTCAACCCAATAGAGCTTGGAAAGTATCTGCATCAGCATTACTGACCGCGACTGTGCGAGAATTATGCTGAGTAAGTGATATGTGCTTTTTTCCCATATTCCGTTATGCTAATGTTTCAGTATCAAAATAATAGGTTATAATGTATTCTCTTTGCATCAGTTAGTTAAATATACCAGAGGTTATCAACCCTTCATGATTATTCAGCCAGCACACTGTAAGTCAACACTAACGTCAGGACTGGAGGCCATCTTTTGAGAACTGTATTCCCTTTACTGCATCATGTCATATTTGGAACACTCGCTCTATTTATCTTTCCTATGACTGGAAATTCTTGAAACAGCGTACACACCCAGGAGAGTTTATTTTATGGATGGATAGACAACACCATCTGAGGAGGAGCACTTTATTGACAATGTTTCGCAGATAGCTTCTTCAGTGACCTGAAGAAGCTATCTGCGAAACGTTGTCAATAAAGTGCTCCTCCTCATATGGTGTTTTTTATCCATTCTGTCTACTTTTCAGGTACCGTTCAACGCAGTTTTATTTTGTCTTGCCACTTTAATTTGTTTTGGTATTTTGAACACTAACAACTGGCCATTCTTCCTTTTGTCATCTTTCAACAATAATAATAGTTGTTGCTTCCCACAAATACATGCATCATATCCCAGGTCAAGTGGTTTTAAGACATATTACTTCCATCTTTCCACTTGTATTCTTCAGTGTGGTCCATTTTCAGTTTTCTCTCTTTATTTCTTGCTTTTGCTTCTCTGGTCCTCTTTCCGTTTTATTATTTAGTTGTTTATTCATTTATTTGTTTGTTTATATTGCTGTTACTTTGTTCCGTTTCTAATTCCGCCCTTGTTCCTCCTTCCATCTTTTTACCTTTATTCTTCCCCGTGGTCCTCCCCCCCCCCCCCCCCCCCCCCCCCCCCCCCTCTCTCTCTCTCTCTCTCTCTCTCTCTCTCTCTCTCTCTCTCTCTCTCTCTCTCTCTCTCTCTCTCTCTCTCTCTCTCTCTCTCCGGTATATATATATATATATATATATATATATATATATATATATATATATATATATATATATATATATATATACAGTATATACTGTATATATACAGTATATGTACACTCTAAGATAAATCCTTGCCCATTATGAAAACTCACACATCAAAGCGAAATGTAAATATTTTAGTTAACAAAATTATGAGAAGATTCGTTTCAGTTCGGAATAGCTTCGAATACTTATGGCCACGATATACTGTATGTTCTAGGGTGTAAAATTGGCCACATACATTTTTATCCATGAAAGGAAACGTAGTTTGATTATAATGCATAAATAATGCGCTAGTCAACAGTAATAATTAGTCGTATTATTTTATTATTGCCTCCCCCCCCCCCACCCCAAAATAAAATAAAATCACACATTTATAATTCAATCATACCAAATTTCGTTCCATAGTAAACTCATGGAGTGTCTACACATTGGGCAGGCTCGCTATCGCTCGCCAGGAAATAAGCGACACCTAAATGGCACGAAAGGTGTTCAAATTGACAACGAAATGAGGCGAAAGGTGTTCAAATCGCCAAACTAATGGGCCGAACGTCTTATAATCTCAAAACTAGTGGGGCTAAATATTAGGGAGAAGGGGGTCCAGAAAAACGGTCTGTCTCCCCTTCAGGCCATGATTTATGTGGCCGGCTGTACAGTCACTCACAAAAATTCGTGAGCCCTTATGATTCTCTATATGCAATGATAACTATCTGGATTGATTGTTTTGGGGGGGACCTCGCTTTTCAAGAAATAGCATATATAGTTTTGTAGTTGATGTACAGAAAATTATATTCATACATTCGTGTCTAGATATATATATATATATATATATATATACACTTTCATAATTATACATGGGTGTGGTACTGGATTATTTATGAATGCCTGTACGTCTTGTCGAGCAGTAATCCCCCTCTCTGAGCTGTCTCGTATATAGTGTACTTTTAGAGTCGCCTTAAAGGGGACAGTGGTTATTTTTAGGGTCTATTTATTTATACAGTATATTAATTTATTTTTTAGTTTCCTCCCTAGACCTCCATCAAACTTAAATAAACATCCATTAGATACCCCTACGAGATTCATTTTTACATTTTTCAGTAGAATAATGTCACGGCCGAAGGCCGGTTCCTCTTCAAATTACAGGCTCGCTATCGCTCGCCAGGAAAAAATCGACACCAAAATGGCACGAAAGGTCTTAAATTTGACAAAGAAATGGGGCGAAATTAAGGTATTAAAATCGACAAACTAACGGGTCGAACGTCTTATAATCTGAAAACTAATGTGGCTAAAAATGAAGAAGAAGGGGGTCCAGAAAAACGGCCCCTCTCCCCTTAACCCTCACACCACCTCCCGTTTCCCCCACCACACGTTTTTCCCGTCCACTGCCCTGTTTCTCATTATCTCTTGTCTAGTTAAGTCCCCCTTCTTTATTCCTGTCCAGCCATAATTTATCTGTATAGTAATTCCCTTTTTAGTTGGTTCTGTATAACCATGATTTATCCGTCTATAGGAATTCCCCTGTCTGTCTTTCTGTATAGCTGGGTATAGAGTCTATAGACATTTCATTTTCTTTGTTTTTGTATAGCCATAATTTATCTCTGTCCAGTAACTCCCTTTTTAGTTATATTTATATAGCCATTGTTTACCTGTCTACTATTTCCATCTTCTTTATTTCTGTACAAACATAATGTATCTGTATCTACGAATTCCCCCTTCTTTTTTTTTTTGTTCGCGCTCTCTCTCTCTCTCTCTCTCTCTCTCACCTGTGCTCTCCTGTGGCTTAATTATGCAGCCCAGGTGGAGTTTCACAGGTGAGGTAGGTGGTGTTATAAGGAGGTAATGGGGGTTGATGTCTTTAATATAGGGTAGATTTATATAGTACGGATACATTTGTTAAGCTGGTTTGTTGATACTATTTTTATCAATTTGTATTATAATTGTTATAATTTTTATTTTATGATTATTATTATTATTATTATTATTATTATATTGGGAGTTGGCTGTGTTGGGCTATAAATTAACTGTATCGGGCTATAAATTGGTTGCGTTGGGCTATAATTTTGTTTTATTGGGCTGTAAATTGGCTGTGTTGGGCTGGGAATTGGCTGTGTGGTTCTGGGAATTGGCTGTGTTAGGCTGAGAATGTTCTGTGTTGGCTCGAAATTTGCTGTATTGGGCTAGCAATTGGTTGTGTTGGTACGTTAGTCGGCTGTGTTGGGCTGGGAATTGGCTGTGTGGTTCTGGGAATTGACTGTTAAGCTGGGAATTGGCTGTGTTGGGCTGGGAAGTGTTGTGCTGGGAATTGGATGTGTTGGGCTTGGTATCGGCTTTGGTGGGCTGGGAATCGGCTATGGTGGGCTGAGAACTGGCGATGTTGGGCTGGGAATTGGCCATGTTACGGAGGAAGTTAACATGATTGGGTGCTTTAGCTGTGTGTGTGTGACTGTATGTGTCGTTTAATCTGTGTTTAGCTCCTATGGACTCACGCTCACTCACTCACTCACTCACTCTCACTCACTCACTCTCACTCACTCACTCTCACTCCCTTATTGGGCTATCCTTAGTTGGAATTATGCAAGGCTGGTACATGTCATATTTGTAACATATTGTGTGGTACCAACTCTGTAAAATGCTAACTGCATAAATATTATTATTATTATTTTAGTATTCTCTTTCTCTCTCACTCTCACTCTCTCTCACACACACACACACACACACACACACACACACACACACACACACACACACACACACACACACACACACACACACACCTAGACTGAGTGAGATTGATGGTTAAAAAGTTAATCCAAATTTTCCGGCTCCTACCATCAAATTAACGTTGGGATATTCCGAGGTCCTAAGGGAGAGAGCGAGGGAGTGTGTGTGTGTGTGTGTGTGTGTGTGTGTGTAGAGAGAGAGAGAGAGAGAGAGAGAGGGGGGGGGGGAGGTAGCGATGGTGTGTTTATGTGTGTATGTTAGGGAGAGAGGGAGGAGGGGGGGGGGAGGTAGCGATGGTGTGTTTGTGTGTGTATGTTAGGGAGAGAGAGAGAGGTAACGATGGTGTGTGTGTGTGAGAGAGATAGACTGACTGACTAACTCTCGGTGCTTGAAGAGACATGGAATAGAATATTTTAATTTCATATCTATTAAACCAATATGTGTGGTTACATTTCATACATAATTTTCGATTATTGATTATAATGGATGCGTATTTTTGGACTTTTAACTCTTTATAAAGGCGTTAAGATTACTTACACTTGAACAAATAACTTAAATTTTGTTGGGATTTATAAAGTATAACATGTAAATAAAATATATATTATAACACCTAGTTATTTAACGCCTTGACGATTATGCCGTGTTTTGAAAGTGTCTTCTGGCTATCATTAGGCGATATTATACAGCTTAGCAAGGATCTGTGAGAATTACATAGGTAATTAAATAAAATCGTCTAATGATAGCCAGACAACACATGAAATGCGTTATTGTATCTTGAAAGGGTTAAGTTAGATATATAGGAAAATAGAACTTGAGAAAGAAGTAGACAATGAGAAAAGTAGGTTTTATAGTTGAACAATTACTAAGAAAGTTGACTCAAGTCCTTTTCTCTAACACCCCCCCCCCCCTCTTTCACACACACACACACACACACACACACACACACACACACACACACACACACACACACACACACACACACACACACATACATACATACACACCTACACATACACACCTACACACCTACACACACACACATACACACCTACACACACCCTCTCTCTCTCTCTCTCTCTCTCTCTCTCTCTCTCTCTCTCTCTCTCTCTCTCTCTCTCTCTCTCTCTCTCTCTCTCTCTCTCTCTCTCTCTCTCTCTCTCTCTCTCTCTCTCTCCAGTAGTATTATATTGCACAACATCGATAAAGAATATTGGGTCCCGTCAGTGCAATAAGACCACCGTATGACAGCCAAAATATATCCGGTGATCCACGGCCACTCATCCACACTGTCATATTCCTACACCACTCCTTCATTCCTTCCTTCATTCATTCTTTCCTGTTTTCCTTCCTTTCTTCATTCATTCATTAATTCTTTCCTGTTTTCCTTCCTTCCTTCCTTCTCTTCTTTCCTTCCTTCCTGCTCTTCTCTTCAGATTCCTTTTTTTTCCTTCTCTTCTTCCCTATTCCTTTTTTCTTTCTTTTATATTCCTACACCACCATTCCCTCCTTCCTTCCTTCCGTCCTTCCTTAGTCCTGCTTTTCTTTCCTTTATATTCCTACACCCCAAATCTCTCCATTATTCCTTCATATTCTCCCCCACTCCCTCCTTCCTTCCTATTTTGTTCCCTGCACTACCCTCCCTCCTTCCTTCTCTTCCTTAGTTCCATCATATTCTGCCCCTTCCTCTGTATTCCTACGCTGTCATATTCCTGCAACCCTTCACTCCCTCTTTCCTTCCTTCTCTTCTTCCTTATTCCTTCATATTCTCACACCCCCTACCCACTCCCTCTTTCCTTCCTTCCTTCCCTTCTTCCTTATTCCTTCATATTCTTACACCCCCTACCCACTCCCTCCTTCCTTCCTTCCTTCCCTGCTTCCTTATTCCTTCATATTCTTACACCCCCTACCCACTCCCTCCTTCCTTCCTTCCTTCCCTGCTTCCTTATTCCTTCATATTCTTACACCCCTTACCCACTCCCTCCTTCCTTCCTTCTCTTCTTCCTTATTCCTTCATATTCTTACACCCCTTACCCACTCCTTCCTTCTCTTCTTCCCTATTCCTTCATATTCTTACACACCCCTACCCACTCCCTCCTCCTTCCTTCTTTTCTTTCCTTCATATACCTACACTCCCACTCCCTTCCTTCCATTCCTATTCCCATTCCTACATCCCCACTCTCTTCCTTCCTTCCCCTTCCTCTTTTATTTCCTTCCTTCATATTCCTACACCCCACTACCTCCCTCCTTCCTTTCCTCACTCCCTATTCCTTCATTTATATCTTAATAATTACACATAAAGAGTTCTGCGAGCGATAACAAACACCAAATATTGAATCATTATATATTGTTTGGCGGATAATACGAACATTTACCTAAACAAGTAGATCTATGTGGTTCAGATATCGATGCGAACGAAACCCTAAAAGATAGATAGAATGTAATAGATACCGGTATATATTGTAATAGATACCGGTATATATTGTTTGGTGGATGATATGAGCGAGAACACTTACCTTAAATAATATAAATATAAATGCATTAACAAATTATGCGAACCATAAATGCAAACCAACCATAAAATCTATAGATATGTAGTTTAGGGGATGATGTGCGACCAATAAACATACCAACAATGCAATTGATTGGAGAATGAGGCGAACGAAGAACTCATTCCACTGTATTATTTGTACAGCTACTACAAATATTCGTGAGTTCTTGCGATTTTCTTATATCCGTTTAGGTTGATATTCAGATCAAATCATGTACCGGTATATATTTATAAATATATATGTGTGTATTTACATGTAGTTGATTTGATCTGAATGTCAATCTAAGTGGATATATTTGCATAAACATAATCGCAAGAGCTCCTGAACATTTGTCAGTAGCTGTACGGTCGCGCTAATAAGTCATGTTCCAGCTGTCATTACGTTTGGCTCGCTCTGCGCTGTATTAATGTCTGTCAGATGCTGAATAGGGTGGGTAAGTGTAGGAACATGTTTGTATATCTCACTCAAAAAGAAGAAATGTGTAAATATTGCTGGTACCAATTATTGATCAAAACATACTTGGTGCCGAGACATCACTTATTAGCGCGATTGTACATCCCTTACTTAGAAACATTATGCATATTGTATATAATTCATGAACATTGACATTATATAAACATGCACACACATCCACACATAGGGGAGGTGTGGTGGAGTGGTCTTGCCACTTGCCTGGTAATCCAAAGGTCCCGGGTTCAAATCCCGATGTATCAATGGGAAGATATTATTGGGATGGAATTTGTGCTGTACCTAGTATCAGTGCATTACCACAAGCCCACCGAAACGTCAATAAAATACCCTCATTGTTCCCTGATTAAATAGCAGTGTATGAATATTCCCATATTCAAAATATGCTATAGGGGTGCAATGCCTGGTGAGTTATCTGCTCAACAGGTGGCGTTGTGTGTGTGTAAGTGTGAGAGTCCGAGTGTAGGGGGTGAAACAGTGAAGCACGGAAACGAGATGGCTTCAGAGATGGGGTCGTTTCGGGCCATGAGTGAGCACCGTGCCTCATGTGAAGGCAAGATGGCAGGTGCTCGTTGTACTCTACGTGCTCCACATGTCTCACTCCCTAGACTGGACCAAGACCTCACGGGCTTCACTGTTCATTGTAAAGCGGTGAATGTTAAGGCTCTCAGCCTATGCCCGAGAGGAAGTAAGTTGGAATATAGAAAAAAAAAGAAAAAAAAAAAAAAAAAATCACAGAAAGACCCGTCACACATTTCAGGAGCATATATCCATCATAATATAAACCAATTTGCATACCACACATACATACATTATAAGCACACACACACACACACACACACACAAAAACACACACACACAAAAACACTCACACACACACACACACGCACACTCACACTCACTAACAAACACTCTCTCTCTCTCTCTCTCCCACATACACACATACACACACGCACAGTATTAATATAATGAAATCCCTGTGACATATACGTAAAGCTCCACCACATTTCCAGTAATTAATCATATCTGCGATACAATCTCTACGATGTCTATTCAGCTTTAGTTCTGACATGCATTTCACCTGCCATGTTTAGCCTTAGTACCATATTGCTAGCATAACATTGCTCGATGATATTAGTTGCCATTACAATGTAATATACCCAGGCACATACCCCACAGCTGGGGGTGACCGACTCGAGACAGAGCCCTAACAGGGGAAAACAAAAGTTAATAATAGTCACATACATCTAGGTCGCCCAGGAGAAGACCCAGAGACCCTGGTCCATATATGTTTTGTTATCGACTCAGAGCTCCCCCCAGGGGAGGTGTGGTGAAGTGGTCTTGCCACTGGCCTGGTAATCCAAAGGTCCCGGGTTCAAATCCCGATGTATCAATGGGAAGATATTATTGGGATGGAATTTGTGCTGTACCTGGTATCAGTGCATTACCACAAGCCCACCGAAACGTCAATAAAATACCCTCATTGTTCCCTGATTAAATAGCACTGTATGAATATTCCCATATTCAAAATATGCTATAGGGGTGCAATGCCTGGTGAGTTATCTGCTCAACAGGTGGCGTTGTGTGTGTGTAAGTGTGAGAGTCCGAGTGTAGGGGGTGAGACAGTGAAGCACGGGAACGAGATGGCTTCAGAGATGGGGTCGTTTCGGGCCATGAGTGAGCACCGTGCCTCATGTGAAGGCAAGATGGCAGGTGCTCGTTGTACTCTACGTGCTTCACATGTCTCACTCCCTAGACTGGAACAAGACCTCACGGGCTTCACTGTTCATTGTAAAGCGGTGAATGTTAAGGCTCTCAGCCTATGCCCGAGAGGAAGTAAGTTGGAATATAGGAAAAAAAAAAAAAAAAAAAAATTAGTTGTTGTTGTTGTCGTTGATTATAGTTGTAATTTTATTATAATTGTTGATATAATTATTATTTTATTATTATTATTATTATTATTATTATTATTGTAAACCGGTATAATAATATTAGTATTGTTTATATTTGTTTTTGTTTTTCAAATTAATATAATGTTTTGTCCTCGAGATAAATTTGAATTACAATCCTCATTAACATATTTATACATGCCTCCCACCCACCCCAAAAAGAGCTATCCCCAGAACCCCCCCCCCCACCCCCTCCACAAATGACAGTCTGGATTAGCCACAATGAGGTCACACACACACACACACACACACAGTTTACCGCCAGTCTCTGTTGACAAATAATAGGGTATATACCATTTACCTGTTCATACATATATATATATATATAATATTTCCGAGAGCAGGGTGGTGTTCTAAAGATAATCCGTTAATTAAAAGTGCGCCCAAAACATTCACCCCCTCTATATATTAAAAGTGCGCCCAAAACATTCACCCCCTCTATATATTAAAAGTGCGCCCAAAACATTCACCCCCTCTATATATTAAAAGTGCGCCCAAAACATTCACCCCCTCTATATATTAAAAGTGCGCCCAAAACATTCACCCCCTCTATATATTAAAAGTGCGCCCAAAACATTCACCCCTTCTATATATTTTCACGTATGTCGGAATTAAGGGGAGATGGGCCGGTTTTTATTTGTATTTATTTTGTTGTATTTATTTTGTTGGTCTATTATTTCATTTAATCCTTTTATTTTTTAGTTTCCTCGCTAGACCTGCAACAAGCTTAGAACAACACCTCCTAGACCCCCTTTCAAGATAAATGTGTACAATTTTCGGTAGAAAATTGTCCCGACCGGAGGCCGGTTCCTCTTAAAATAGGCTCGCTGTCGCTCGCCAGGAAAAACTTGACACCAAAATGGCACGAAAGGTCTTAAAATTGACACCGAAATGGGGCGAAAGGTGTTAAAATCGTCAAACTAATGGGCCGAACGTCTCATAATCTCAAAGCGAATGGGGCTCAACACAAGGGAGAAAGGGGACCAGAAAAACGCCCCATCTCTCCTTAAATGGGCGAATGTAGAGTTAACTTGGCAGATTGGGTCGAAATGGCTGTGGGGTTAATATGTTGGCATAGGGGGGGGGGGGGGGGACTTGCATATTTGTAAATGAGTCCGGGAGGTCTTTGTAGCGCTTGTACCCCTTTGAGTGGGACAGACATTTTGTAATACAGTATATGCTGGGTTCTGGGTCGATTTAAGGGGAGGTTTATAGTGTGTTCCCTAGACTTCCATCAAGCTTAAAATTACACCCCCTAGACCCCCTTTCAAGATATATGTGTACATTTTTCGGTTGAAAAATGTTTCGGGCGAAGGCCGGTTCCTCTTAAAATACAGGCTCGCTATCGCTCGCCAGGAAAAAGTCGACACCTAAATGGCACAAAAAGTCTTAAAATTGACAAATGAAGCGACAGTTCTTAAAATCGCCAAACTAATAGGGCGAACGTCTTAAAATCTCAAAAGCAATGGGGCTAAACGTGAGGGAGAAAGGTGTCCAGAAAAAAATCGCTCAAGTGGAAATCTCCCCTTAAAAGTTTTTATTCCACTTAGATTTTTTTTTTTTTCAGCACATAGTTATTAGATGATCTGAAAATAACCTCGGTACAATGACGTTGATCGAAGAGTAGCAGCTAGTCTCGTCTCAGTGTTATGGCAGCGGATGGTACATTGCTTGTGTCGCCATCCTGATTACACTCGGCTGTGACCAAGATTGTGTAGCGAAAAGGTTGTTAATTTATATGAAAACTTGGCAATAATAATATTATTATGACACGGAAACATAAAAAGTATACCATATTTTTTCATTAAGAACCGAGACACCAGATGCTAAGGGTTTCATATTATATCATCAGCTGGAAAATAAAACAATTACTATAGTTCTGACAACCCTTGAATCGTAAGTTCTGCGTGGACAATTATGCACCTATGTAAATATATGGAAATCCCGCTCCTCTAGTTGCCACCCATCGTCCGCCGGGGGGGGGACCCCCCCCCCAGTCAGGTTAAAGGGAGATGGGTCGCTTTTCTGGCCCCCCTTCTGCCTCATGTTTAACCCCATTAGTTTTCAGATTTGATGACGTTTGGCCCAATAGTTTGACGATTTTAATACATTTCATCCCATTTCTTTGTCAATGTTTAGACTTTTCGCGTCATTTAGGTGCTGATATTTTTCCTGGCGAGCGATAGCGAGCCCGTAATTAAAAGAGGAACGATGACGCTTTATTATCTTTAATTCTGGCTAAAATTAGACGATTTTATACAGCTTGAGAACAAGATTCTATGTTATTCAGAGTTTTTTTTGAGACGGTATTTAACCCATTTGAGTTCTAGAAATAGATTACATTATCTCCATCCAGGTGTCGGTTTTTTTTTCCTGGTGAGCGGTAGCGAACCAGCATTTTATGGAGCGGAGAAATTTTTCTTTCGAAAAATTTACAAATTTAGCCAGCTGTCTAACTCCTCAAAAATATGGTGGCTCGCTATCACTCGCCAGGTATATATCGACACCTGGATGAAGATAAACGTCTTAAATCAGTAGGCTGAACGGGGCCGAATGGATACAACCCAGAGAGAGAAAATTATTAGGTCTCCCCTTAAGCTAATAAAAACAACGTTCTATAAGACGTACTACATTTTCACTCGGCCGTACCCATTAAAGAGCTCATTAAATTCCCTAATTGACGCTGGGGCCTGATTGTGACACATCGCCCTAATTAACCTGGCCTGAGTTGATCCTTAAGGGTAGTTTTTCTGGCCCCCCTTCTCCCTCGTGTTTAGCCCCATTAGTTTTTAAGACGTTCGTTCCGTTAGTTTGTCGATTTTTTTAGATCTTTTGCCTCATTTGTGTATCGATATTAAGACGTGTTGTGCCCTTTAGGTGTCGATATTAAGACGTGTTGTGCCCTTTAGGTGTCGATATTAAGACGTGTTGTGCCCTTTAGGTGTCGATATTAAGACGTGTTGTGCCCTTTAGGTGTCGATATTAAGACGTGTTGTGCCCTTTAGGTGTCGATATTAAGACGTGTTGTGCCCTTTAGGTGTCGATATTAAGACGTGTTGTGCCCTTTAGGTGTCGATATTAAGACGTGTTGTGCCCTTTAGGTGTCGATATTAAGACGTGTTGTGCCCTTTAGGTGTCGATATTAAGACGTGTTGTGCCTTTAGGTGTCGATATTAAGACGTGTTGTGCCCTTTAGGTGTCGATATTAAGACGTGTTGTGCCCTTTAGGTGTCGATATTAAGACGTGTTGTGCCCTTTAGGTGTCGATTTTATCCTGGTGAGCGATAGTGAGCCTCTAATTTTAGAAGAAACCGGCCTTCGGCCGGGAAATTTTTCTATTGAAAAATGTACAGATTTATCTTGAAAGGGGGTCTAGGGAGTGTTCTTCTAAGCTTGATGGAGGTCTAGCGAGGAAACTAATAAATAAATAAATAAATAAATAAATTAATACATATATAGACCAAAAACCAAGCACTACCCCCTTAAGTTAATTGTATTATTTCTTATATTACCGTACCTAGCTCACACTGTACAAACAAATCTATATTATAAAAACAAAAATGGAAAAGGTATATATAAGATTCTATTCCTATATTATATGGATTTATTACCACCAATATTCATATATACGGGTTTAAGAGCTGTGTACTCTTTGTGCTATCTTCGTTACCCCAGTCTTCTTTCGTTGCTCATCATGGGGAGGTTTTAAGTTTACTTCATAGAACTCCATCAACCTTTAAAATAAAAATAATAATAATAAAAATAAATTAAATAAACTTCGTAAATTCTTCCTATAGTTTATTCATTATAATTGACTACACATTTTGAGCACTAACCTCTAAAACTAAAGAAACTTAATTAATCGATCTACTAATTCTAGCATTTGAGAAGAGCCAGCCATGCAGTCAATATGTGTGGATATTAACAGGCCATTTTCTAGATCTAACACTATTCTAGTTACAGAGAATAGATGTAAAGATGTCTGGCTTACGTATATTGAATAGACTACAGGTAAACACAATGGCTGCCGCTGGGGTGAAGTTGGGAACATATGAGAGGGGGGGGGGGGATAGTTACTTTACTGGGGGGGGGAGAGAGAGATTATTCATGGTGATGTATGTAACTCATACTTCACAACAGTCTGCCTAACTCACTCTCTCTCTCACACACACACACACACACACACACACACACACACACACACACACACACACACACACACACACACACACACACACACACACACACACACACTCTCTCTCTCTCTCTCTCTCTCACACACACACACACTCTCTCTCTCTCTCTCTCACACACACACACACATACTCTCTCACTCTCTCAAGGTGGTGCAGGACTTTAAGTTGATTGTGGTTGACTTTGCCCTGGTTGAATTGTCCGTCAGCCGAATAATATTGGTTTGGAGGTGTAGAGGACTCTATGGTGACAGATATCGGTCAACCTCCGCCATATTGGGGCCCCTGGTGTCATTAGGCTCTCGTTACTCTCATATTAACCCCTTCTGTACCGGCAACGTCCTTTTTAATTATATTCTAGCTATATTTAGACGATTTTACTCAGTTTCAAAAGGGCCTCAAGTACGTAACAGGCTTCGAACTATCTCACTTAACCCCTTTCTACTACCACAGATCCTTCTTAAAGTGCACAACATCGTTTAAATATAGCTAGAATAAAACTAAAAGGACATCTCGGTACAGAAGGGGATAGGGGCTATTTATTTGGTCTATTAATTTATATATTCGTTTATTTTTAGTTTCCTCGCTAGACCTCCATCAAGCTTTAAAAACATCCCTAAACCCCCCTTCAAGATAAATTTGTAAATTTTTCGGTAGAAAAATGTCTCGGCCGATGGCCGGTTCCTCTTAAAATTACAGGCTCGGTATGGCTCGTCAGGATAAAATCGACACTTAAATAGCACGAAAGGTCTTAATATTGACAAATAAATGGGGCGAATGGCCTTAAAATTGACAATTAATGGGACAGATATCTTCAAATCTGAAAACTAATTGGGGTAAACATGAGAGAGAAGGGGGTCTAGAAAAACGACCCATCTCCCCTTAAACAGTAGCCTACTGGTACAGGGGATTTAGTTTGGACCTTTAACCCCTTCTGTACCGGTGTCATTCTTTTAACTTTATTTTGGCTACTATTAACCGATTTTATTCAGTTTCAAAAGGGCCTCCAGCAATTATTAGGCTTCGAACTATCTCAATTAACCCTTTTTATTACACAGATCCTTCCTAAACTGCACACAATCGCCTAAATATAGCTAGAAGAAAAATAAGACGAATCCGGTAAGGAAGGGGTTAATAGTCGTGTTCTTAGACTTGTTGGGTGGGTGTCATCCAACCCACAATGAACGAGGCTATTGGAACTGAGTGTTAGTTAAGGGAGCCCACCTCGCTTTTTTTTTTATCTCTTTCTCTCCCTGTCTCTTTGGCTTGTATTCATTCGGCCCCATTCAGCCTACTGTTTTAAGACGTTTACCCCCATCCAGGTGTCAATATTTTCCTGGCGAGCGGTAGCGTGCCAGCATATATATTTTGTTTTGACAGCAAGCTAAATTTTTACCTTTT
Source organism: Paralithodes platypus (assembly GCA_032716605.1). NCBI lineage: Eukaryota > Metazoa > Arthropoda > Malacostraca > Decapoda > Lithodidae > Paralithodes > Paralithodes platypus. Next base: position 61,314,732 of record CM064514.1, read on the forward strand.
TCGATAGAAAACTGTCATCGGCGAAGCCGGATTTCTCCATACAATGCTGGCTCGCTATTGCTCGCCAGGAAGATATCGACACCTGGATGGGGATAAACGTCTTAAAACAGTTGGCTGAATGGGGCCGAATGGATACAAGCCAGGGAAACAGAGTAAAGGAGAAAAAGATAAAAAAAAAGCCGGTGACCCCCCTTAACAGAACAGTCGCCCACAATAGAGTATCATTGACCGTAATGAATTAGCTCTCTCTCTCTCTCTCTCTCTCTCTCTCTCTCTCTCTCTCTCTCTCTCTCTCTCTCTCTCTCTCTCTCTCTCTCTCTCTCTCTCTCTCTCATTATCATGGCCCCCACTTTGCTATCAAACTAGGTTAGGTTAGTTTATTTTAAGGTCAAGGGTTAGTTATGCTTGGTAAGTATTCGTGGATTATTGGATATTCTTGAAGTAACAAGTAAGCTTAACTTTCGTAATTATTTCTTTCGTGGAAGACCATATAAATATATTAATAACGCAAGGTGCTGCTGACGTCAAATTTCACTTCATAGTTCATTGCATAAATCGATTAGGTACGATATACAAAATATATGCGTGTATCATAGCCTCTTCAAGTTTTCATGTGCACAAATCATACTGTGTTGATAAATCTGAGTAGACATTCACTGATGACGTCATAAACCATATTTCATATATATTTGTTTTGATAGGCCAAAGGATTAAAATGTAAAACTTGCAAACTAAACAAACCAAAATTGGGACAAGGACAATATAAAGTCAAATTAAATTATCAAAATCGCTATGTGGAAACAACGCTTACTAAAATGAAAATTATTAAATAAAAGAACACAATCCACCACATAGGGTGTACATTACTACATGAGCAAGTTAATCTGTTTCCCAAGCAAACTAATCGCACATATAACAACGCACTATCGTCACGTTAAAGGAAGTAGTCAAGTTTGGGAAGTCCGGGACGTTCTGGCAAATTTTACTAAACTCTGCATGAATAAAGAAACTACATGTTAAATGTCAAAATATTATTTAAAATCAAATTTGCAACATGACAAGACATTAACAATAGTACAAAATACAAATATTGATAAGATATCTATACTATTACAAAATAATATATAAAATACAGTAAAGCACTCACTAACGATAGTGCTATCGGGTAGGTACCTGTAAGCATAGCATGCCTCAAGTGACCCCTATCAATAACTACCCTACAAATAACCTACATTTATAGCACAAATAAACTAAGGAAATCGCAAAAGTAAGCAATTGATACTATCGACAATGAATACATATAATATAAAGACAAATAATTGCAAAATATGAAGTAACAACATATTTAAACAAAGAGTACTCTTTTAACAAGAACAATAAATTTAAAAAATCATCAATATTAATATTAATAATAGAAAAAGAAAAAGATAAACAATAAATACAGACAAAACACAATAAATACAGACAAAAAGTAAGCAGAGGTTATACAAGAAACTTCAAGTTAAAAATGCTTGATTAAAATTATTGATGTCAAATTTTAGAATACAGTCACAATAATTGACCCTAAAAAGATTAAATTTATGGAACAATTTACTTGCCTCAAAACCTCTGTCCACTAAGAGTCTGTATAGTAACCTAGCTCTAGCCCAAAAGTCATCTACTTTAGTGCAGATTTTACAAAATCTTATTAATTGGGAATAAAAACAATTATAAGTTATTTTACTATCGATATTACTACTAGGGAAAGGAAAGTTTATTACGTTAAAATTAAAATCATCAACTTTGTGATATACTTTAAGTATGCACTGTTCATTAACAATCTCTATATTTATATCAAGAAAATTTTCAACTTTATAATTTACGTTACATTGTGAGGGGAATAGAATTAGGGTAAATAAGTTTAGCAACTTGATTAAAATTTAACAAATTGCAAACAAGAATATCATCAATATATCTACTATTATTACTTAACAGTTTAGCAAGTGCTAATTTTTCTGGGATTTTATTTTTCTTGCTCCTCACAGGATGGGGGGCGCTGCTCAATAAACTCGCCCCTCGGGGCAAAATCAATTTGCTACTGTCAACTAAGTCTTTTATATATTTAAATTCTAAAGCAAGCAAGAATAAGTCTGCAATTAAAGGGCTAGCATTTCCACCCATAGGAATTCCTAATATTTGTTTGAAAATGTACGGCCCGAATCTATCATAAGTATTGAAAAGGAGGAATTTAAGGGCATCTTTAAGTTTAGTTCTATCAAAATATACAGAACTAGTGGGAGTAGAGCTAAGTGATGAATTATTAAAATATGTATAAACATTTATGAAATAATTACAATTCCTAACGAACGCTGGTATTTTGATCATGTGAAAACAAATAATATTATAATACACTACTGTTAAATGTATATTCACTCATGATATTAGAATTTGTGTTCCCCGATAAAGTAGTAACATATTAACTTTGCTTGACTGGCTATTGTAACAGACTGATGTAGTAAGCATACATTATAAATAATGTTTTTTATTAAATCTAGTGCAATTTCGAAAGACGCTAGTGGTTCTTTCCGAATAATTCATTTGTTGAAGCTCAGTTATATTATGTTATTCCACTTCGAAAACTGTATTTAGCATTATTTCCTAGGAGGCAGTAACACATTCATTCATAGCCTAGAACAAATGGCATGGATAAAAATATATGTTAAGTAATTATACAATAGGGAAAGTCTATCTATCTATCTATCTACCTATATGCTCAGGCCCAATCCCCACTGTTCCTATTTTTATTTTTATTTTCGATTTAATTCTATTTTATTATTATTTTGTTTTTCTTGGGGGTGGCATGTATATATATATTTTTTTGCAGCAAGCTAAATTTGTAAATTTTTCGATAGAAAAATTTCTCCGGCGAAGCCGGATCTCTCCATACAATGCTGCCTTGCTATCGCTCGCCAGGAAGAAATCGACACCTGGATGGGGAAAGTACTTGGGTTAAATCACAAAAGACAAACATCCAGTTACTCTCCCTGTCTACGGTAATTATGTTTCTGTCTGTTTTTACCTCGATATATCTGTATCTGTAGCTAACTATACCCTGTTCATTATAGGTAGGCTAAATATCCCGACCTCAACCTCTCATAACTCAAAAATGACTGTTAATTGAGCTGTTATTCCTACCAGTTGGAAAGAGTCAACTAGGGAATAGGTGTGGAAGAGTACAGCGCAATAGCTCTAGTCCATCTTGAGTTAGAGAGATTAGGGGTTACGATTTCTGGCCTACCTAACATGAACAGACTATAGTATCCTATATATATATATATATATATATATATATATATATATATATATATATATATATATATATATATTTATTTATCAATTTAGTTTTCTATATATCTATCTACAGCTCATAAGATCATCGAGTTTATCAAAAGAAGGCCTATGCAGAAACAAACAGTACTTCAAGATGTTTTAGTTAATCAAAAGAAGGCCTATACAGAAACAAACAGTACTTCAAGATGTTTTAGTTCATCAAAAGAAGGCCTATACAGAAAAAAAGTACTTAAAGATTTTTGCCATAGGACCCGACAGTTTTTTCGTGTTTTTTTTTTTGTTTTCTTTTTTTTTGTCACTGATTACCCGAAGGAGGAGAGAAGGCCCCCTTGATTTCCACCTTCAGTATTTAATCTCTGGGCCGCGAGAGGAGAGGAGGGAGTTTGTTTCAATGGCCGGGCTCTGGAAAACTTTGAGGAGGAGGTGAAAATGTTTGTTGGCGGTGTGTGTGTGCTGGAAAGTTTAGGAGAGGGGGAGGAGGGGAGATAGGTGGGGGAGGACAGAGGAGAGGGAGAGGTGGTAAGTGGAGGAGAAGGGGGGAAAGGTGGGAGGTGGAGGAGGAGGAGGCGAGAGGGGAGAGGTGAAGGAGGGTGGAGGAGAGGGAGAGGTTGGAGGTGGGAGAGGAGGAAATGGTATGAGGGAGGATAGAATATGAAGAGAAGGAGAGATGGGAAGGAGTAGTGTTGGAAGAAGAGAATGAGGAATAGGGAAAGGGAAAGGAGGAAGAAGGAGATAGTGTTGCTAATCTGATAGTGGAGAAGAAGAGGAGAAAGAAGAGAGAACGAGCGATGATGGTGGAATATTAGCCTGCTTATGAAGAAGAGGAAGCGAGGAAGGGGGATTGAAAAGACGAAAAATAAGAAGGTATTGAGCAAGAAGAGAAGGATACATTTGGTTGATAAGTTATCAAAAGGTTTATCAATTTGGTTGCTATGTTATCAAAAGGTCTTAGACACGCTGAAGAGAGCTTATATTGACTAAGAATTAAAACGTTTAAAAGAGTTACATTTGTTTAGCCAAATAAAAACAGGTTGAGAAAATCTGTAATTCAGTTTTTGAAATAATTTAAATTTCTTAGCAATGCGGATGTCAACACATATTTCACAACAGATAATACAAATTTAACTAGAGGAAATGGTTGGAAAATAATTGGAAATCCTGTGTATTTACATTAACCCTTTTAGCACGATATCAACCCATTTTACTATATAATGTTGATAAATGAGATGACTTTATACCATTTAAGAAGGACTTGGGTTTTTCAGAGGGTTTGCAGACTTGTATTTACCCCCTAGGAGTCCTAAAGGTAGAGTATAAGTTGAAGCAAATTATTTAATGGTAACCAGAATGTTTAGCAACAAAAGTAGGAAGAGGAAAACAAATGAAAGATATGACTCACTGTAGAAAGATGAGCTGTGGTGTTGTAATAGCCTGTTTCAAATAAGTAGGCCAAAACCCTTGAACATTAACATCTATAACTCACAAACGCCTAGAATAATCGAGCTAACATTGTTACCATTTGGGAGGGGTCAGCCAGGGAATAGCTAGATCTTATAAACGCTTGGAATAAATGAGCTAACATGTTTACCATTTTGGGAAGGGGTCAGCCAGAGAATAGGTGTAGATATATGCAACCCATCTGCTCTAGCCCTTTTTTAGTTATAAAGAGTAGGGTTCACCATATCTGCCTACCTATTTGGAACAGGGTATAGTAGTCTGCAGATAAACAAGAGGACCCGCCTTTGATCCCGTGCAGGTTTCGTTGTTTAGGGGCAATCCCGCCCCCACCCCCCTAACCGCTGTAACTAACGAAAAGGGGTTAGAGCAAATGGGCTGTTAATTTCGACATGGTTATGTTTTTGTTTTGTCTTTTTAGTACTAATGTCGTTATTATTTTATTGTTTATTATTGTTTTATTATTATTATAAATTATTTTGTTATTATTATCATTATTATTATTATTATTATTATTATTAATAATAAAGTAGACGTGCCGTTTTGGCCAAAATCAAAACGGCATACCCAACTCTGCGATGGGTTACCATCATCACTACTAATACCATCATCAATCACAAACACCATCATCACTACTACTGCCATCATCACTACAACTGCCACAATCATCACGACTACTGTCATCATCACCATTACTATGATCATCACTACTACAATTACAATCATTACTACTACTCTCACCATCATCACTACTACTATCACCATTGTCACTACCATCTTAATCACTACTATAATAATTGATACTACAACTATCAACCATCATCACCACCATCTTACAATCGTCATTACTAAATGGACCAATGTAAGTAGCGGGGTACCCCAGGGATCGGTACTAGGACCAATTCTCTTTCTAATTTACATCAACGACATAGATGAGGGTCTCACCTGTACAATCTCAAAATTTGCTGACGATACAAAAATTGCAAATAGCGTACTCTCAAAAGAACAAGTTGACGATATGCAACACAATCTAGATAAATTGTCATGTTGGGCCCAAATTTGGCAAATGAGTTTCAATGCGGATAAATGTAAAGTACTACATATCGGATACCTAAATGAGAAAGCAAACTATTCGATGAATGGCACTCAGCTTAAGAATGTAAACAGAGAAACCGATCTGGGAGTAACAATATCGAGTAACCTAAAACCGAGTCAACAATGTTCAGAAGTTGTTAAGAAGGCAAACAAAATAATTGGCTTTATAGGCAGGTCATTTGAGCATAAATCCAAAGAAGTTATCCTAACCCTTTACAATTCATTAGTCCGCCCTCTTCTGGAATACTGCGTTCAATCCTGGTGCCCTTATTACCAACAAGATATAAACAAGCTAGAACGAGTTCAACGTAGAGTTACCAAAATGATACCTAGCCTAAAGAACAAACCATACGAAGAGCGTCTTAGAGAATTAAATCTATTTCCTTTAACCCAGCGCAGATTAAGAGGTGACTTAATTCAAGTGTTCAAAATCATCAAAGGCATCGACAATATGAACTGTAGTAAGTACTTCACTATCGACCAATCTAATTACACGCGGGGAAACGGTTGCAAAATTATTGGTAAATCATTTAACTCACACGAATCTAAGAATTTCTTCTTCAATCGAGTTGTCAACTTGTGGAATGGGCTTCCCCGAAACGTTATAGACTGCATCACCGTTGATTCATTTAAACTCCGCCTAGACAAATATCTCGCATCAAACCCGCGACTGACTGCGTTTGTAAATGAATAACTTTATTTTATCCCCCCCTCAGTTACTAACCCATCTGTCCCCTACTAACTTCCTAATCCTGCCACGGACATTAGTTCCAGGGCAGTAATTCCCTTTCCAATGTTCCCTTACCCACTCTAAACCACTGTTTGGACACTTGATCCTCAGTGGTTTGGAGGACAAGCAACCTAGAAGGGTCACTAGATCTGTTGTTGCTTGATTTCCTTTGTACTCCTTTGTACTACTGTTAACATCATCACTACTACTATAACCATCATCATTACTACTCTCACAAGTATTACCATCATGTATCCTACTATCACCATCATCACTACTACTGCCATCATCACCATTACTATGATCTTCATCATCACAACTATTGTCATCATCACTACAACTTTCACCATCCTCACAACTAATCACCATCATCACTAATACTCACACCATAATCACTACCATCATCACTACTGTCATTATTATCACTACAACTATCATCATTATCACTACAACTATCATCGTTACTGGTCACCATCATCACTACTATTATGACCATCATCATTACTACTAGTACTGTCACCATCATATCTACTACTGTCACCATCATATCTACTACTGTCATCATCATCACTACTGTCATCATCATCAATACAACTACAACCATCATCACTACTATTATCACCATAATCACTACTATCACCATCAATCCCACTATTACTACCATCACTTCTAATGCCAACTAAACTAACTTAACCTAGCAAATGCTGAGCGAGATGATTTCGCCCCCAGAACGAATGCGTTCATAGTGTGTGAGCCCCTTCGGGGCTCACACACTAAGAATGCCATCATTGCTGGGGGAGGGGGGGCCCCCTCCGGGAGAGGGTAGGGGGCTCGGTAAAACCATATTTTGGACCTAAAATCATAACTATTGCATAAATTCAAAAAATCTTTTTTAACTGACGTTCGCATTCACGCAACAAATGTTCGTGTGAAATTTGGTGAAAATCCATCCAACGGTCTAGGAGGAGTTCCGAGACAGACGGACGACGACGACAGAATTTTGTTTTTGTGTGGTACCCACTATACGGGGGGGGGGGGGGGGGGGGGGGGGGGGGGGGGGGGGGGGGGGGGGGGGGGGGGGGGGGGAATACCAAACTCTGCTTACGCAGAGTTGACAATAATATGTATTATTATTATTATTATTATTATTATTATTATTATTATTATTATTATCATAACTATTTTATTAAAGGTGAAATCAATATAACCAAAGCATAAATAAGGTACCGTACGGAGGGAAAATAGAACAACGGCGAAAACAGAAGCGAAAGAGAAGAACATCATTTTCGTAATATATGGCGATCGTTTATTTGATTGTCGTATTTGTATATATTGAATAGCACCTCTCTCTCTCTCTCTCTCTCTCTCTCTCTCTCTCTCTCTCTCTCTCTCTCTCTCTCTCTCTCTCTCTCCTGTTCTTCCATTATTCTATATTTTGGGTTCTGTTATCTCTACTAGAATGAAGTCTTCACCACCTCGTTTAGATCGCAAGGTCTGTGTATAAATGTAAATGTACGTAAATATATGCAAATGCCTCTCCCACCAACACTCGCACATACTGACACAGAATAAGAGCTATTTTATTATTATTGTTATTATTATTATTAGTATGGGTTATTATTATTATTAGTAGTAGTATTAGTATTATTATTATTATTATTATTATTATTATTATTATTATTATTATTAGTATGGAATCAACACTACCTCCTATTTTACTGTGTTCGAGCTTAATAACAAAATTGTAAGTGGGTCTAGTTCCTGGTAATTGGAAGTGTCGGCACAGGTAAACAACATATTAATTTCCCTGACGCATTTATTAAGGGGGGGGGGGTTTATTTATTTGCTCATTAAGATATCTTTAAAACAAAATTAGTTTCCTCCGTAGACCTCCATCAAACTTTAAAAAAAAAACACACCCAAGACCCTCCTTCAGGATAAATTTGTAAATTTTTCGATAGACAAATTTCCCGGCCGAAGGCCGATTCCTCTCAAATTACAGGCTCGCTATCGCTCGCTAGGAAAAAATCTACACCTAAATGACACGAAAATGTAATATTGACAACAAAATGGGACAAAAGGTCTAAAAATCACCAAACTAATGAGCCTTACGTCATAACATCTGAAAACTAATGGGGCTAAACACGAGGAAGAAGGGGGACCAGAAAAAACCACCCATCTCCTTTTACTAGCACTTTTACCAATCCGAGTTCACCGGGCCCACGTAAACAAGCTCGAGGCCCTTGAGTGCGTGTTGACAGTTTATTCTGGCTATCATTAGACGATTTTACACAGCTTGGGAAGGATCTGTGGGTGTTGTAAGGGTGAAGACTGTCTCCCATTAACCCTCTGATTTCCATATACCCCTCTTAATCTGACTAAAACCGTCGAATAATAGCCAGAAAAGAAAAGAAAAATATGTAATCGGACATTGAAAGGGTTTAGTGTCGTATCGTGTCGCTGGCAGTTAAATAAGGCGTTTTTAATGCGTGGTATTCCTGATATCTCGGTAATGCCTTGATTGCGAGAGGTGTTTCTGCAAGCAAGGAAAATCGTTATGTGATATTCATATTGAAGAATTAAAAGTGTTAGTGTTTGTTATCAACAAGATCATTCTAACTGTCCATGGACCTCTTCAATACGAGAAATTACCCTGGTTTGATATTCGTCTTTGTAACTACTAGAGCGTAAAATACGGTACTTGATAATATTGATACGGGTAATGAGGATTAATACGGTACTTGATAATATTGATACGGGTAATGAGGATTAATATTGATACGGGTAATGAGGATTAATATTGATACGGGTAATGAGGATTAATATTGATACGGGTAATGAGGATTAATGTTTGGACATTAGTATACGCATATAGACTGAATCAGGTACGGGGAAATAGCTCTAGCAGTTACTCTGAAGTTACAAAAGTTGTATGGCGAGCAGTTTTATGGGGGAGGGGGGGTGACCTAGGGGATATGTGAGCTAATTTCAAGGTTGGATCAGTTTAGGTTAGGATTATTTATATTGGGCTAGGTTATAGGTTATGTTGATCTAGGTTAGGTTAGTTTACATTAAGCTAGGGTAAGTTATGGCGATATGTGAGCTTATTTCAGGGCTGAGCCAGTTTAGGTTAGGATTTGTTATATGGGGATAGGTTAGGTTACGTTAAGGGGGGATGGGTCGTTTTTATGGTCCCCCCCCCCCCCCCTTCCTCATATTTAGGCCCGTTAGTTTTCAGATTGTATGACGTTCGGCTCATTGGTTTGGCGATTTTAAGACTTTTCGCCCCATTTCTTTTTTAATATTAAGACTTTTCGTATCATTTTGGTGTCCATTTTTTCCTGGCGAACGATAGTGACCCTGTAATTTAACAGGAACCGGAAATTTTCATATAACGAAATGTACAAATTTATCTTCAAGGAGGGTCTTTGAGGGTGTTTTTATAAGCTTGATGGAGGTCTAGGGAGGAAACTAGAATAAAATAGTAAAAACAGATACACAAACGAGCAAATATATACGCCCATCCCCCCTTAACCCCTTCTGTACCGGTGTTGTACTTTTCATTATATTCTGGCAACTATTAAACGATTTTGTTCAGCTAGGGAAGGACATATCTACCCATTCAAAGGCTACAGACTATCTCAATTATTAATCCTTTTAGCTTCCATATATCTCTCCTAAGCTATATCAAATCTTCTAAATGTAGCTGAAATCAAATTAAAAAAGACATCGCCGGTAAAGAAGGGTTTAAGGGGAGATTTCCACCGGGAGGATTTTTTTCTGAACCTCTTTCTCCCTCATGTTTAGCTCCATTGCTTGTGATATTTAAAGACGCTTGCCCCATTAGTTTGGCGATTTTAAGAACCCTCGCCCCATTTCTGTCAATTTTAAGACCATTCGTGCCATTTAGGTGTCGATTTTTTCCTGGCGAGCGATAGCGAGCCTGTAATTTAAGGGGAACCGGCCTTCGGCCGGGACATTTTTCTACCGAAAAATGTACAAATTTATCTTGAAAGCGGGTCAAGGGGGAGTAATTTTAAGATTGATGGAAGTCTAGGGAATCAACTAAATACCTCCCCTTTAAGCTATGGTTTATATTAGCTCATTTCACAGTTTCTCTCTGACGCTCTGGTGGTCATCTTAGGTCCTAGGTTATGTTTAGGGTAGGCTATGTTAGACTGGTAGATTATGTTGGGCTAGTTTAGTAATGCCTAGGTTAGATTAGCTTATTAGGTGACGTTAGGTGTTAGCCCTTTCAGTACCGGTACCTTCCCGTAAACTTTATTCTGGCCACTTTTAGACAATTCTATTCAGCTTCAAAAGGGCCTCCAGCAATTGACAGGCTTTGAACTATCTCACTTAACCTTTTTTACAACCACAGATCCTTCTTTAACTGCATAAAATCCTCTCTATGTAGCTAGAATACAATTAAACAAACGTCGCCGGTACAGAAGGGGTTAATGGATCAGAGTTGCCCACGAAAAGACTGGTACGTGAAATGACCGTGCAGCAATCAGAGCACCTTTTTCCGTCTTTGTGTTTCTTTCGTTTGTTTGCCTTTGACGCCGGATGTAAGGGGAAATGGGCCGTTTGTCTGGTCTCCTTTCTTCCTCGTGTTTAGCCCCATTAGTTTTCAGATTTTATGACGTTCGGCTCATTAGTTTGTCGATTTTAAGACCTTTCGCCCAATTTCGTTGTCAATATTAAGACCTTTCGTGCTATTTAAGTGTCGATATTTTTCCTGGCGAACGATAGTGAGCCTGTAATTTTGGAAGAATCGCCTTCGGCCGGGAAATTTTTCTACCGAAAAATGTACAAATTAATCTAGGAGGGGGATCTAATGAATGTTATTTTTTTAAGTTTGATGGAGGTCTAGAGAGGAAACTAAACAAAAATAATATATATATATGAAATAATCCACCGAAAAATGAACTCTTCCCCCTTAAGCGGCTTATCGCCACCTTCAGCCGTCCTCCTTCCCTCGCTCCAGCTAGAACGGTGCGGCCACGCGCGATCATTTCCTTGCCGGCGGAGGTTTTAGTTGGGTAATCTTCGGTGTGTGCTAGTGTAAACGTCTGGGATATATATATATATATATATATAGAGAGAGAGAGAGAGAGATTTACATAGATTTACATAGATTTACATAGATATACTGGCCACACAGACCTTAGGACTTAGGTCAGGACTTAATTCTAGTAGAGATGGCATATCCGATAGAAAAGGAAAGTTGAAGGAAAGGATAGAAAAGAAGAAGGCTCTCTCCCCACCCTCCGTTCCCTCCGGCAATTGCCGTACATGAAAAAGTTGAGAGAGAGAGAGAGAGAGAGAGAGAGATGCAGAGAGATACAGTACTTACATATATTTACATCTATAGATACACTGACCACACAGACCTTACGATCCCAGCGAGGTGGTCAGGACTTAATTCTAGTAGAGATAGCTAACCCGAGAGTAAGGGACAGTGGAAGGACAGGATAGCAAAGAAGAGAGAGAGAGAGAGAGAGTGTATGTGAAAGTGCGAGAGAGACTCCCGAGTTAGAGTTAGTCAGTCTCCCCCGATATCCTAGCTTCTCGAGTGATGGAGGAGTGTTGATTCCGTTTAGAATTGAGCACGTTTCCTCCTTTGCTTTTCGCTGTCCTGGTTCTGAGGTTCCTTTTCTCGTTTTCTCGTCTTTGTTTATGATTTCAGGCTTTATTTCATATTCTTTATCGTTATTTATCTTTCTTTATCGTTTTATTTCGTATTTGTTCGTCGTCGTTCTTAGGTTCTGTTTCTTTTGCTTCGTCATTTGTTACGGTTTCATTTACCGAGGTCTTTATTGTGATTTGTTTTCATTGCATTTGTTTGTATCTTATTGGAGCGGTATGAAGACGAGTCGCTCCTATGTCTTAGTTTCTCATAATGATTGAATGTGTGTGTGTGTGTGTGTGTGTGTGTGTGTGTGTGTGTGTGTGTGTGTGTACTTACACTAGTTGTACTTACACTAGTTGTATTTGCGGGAGTGAGCATGCTCGTTAATTCCCGCCTCCTAAGATATGTTTGCCATACCGTGCTTTGAAACTAGTGTGTGTGTGTGTGTGTGTGTGTGTGTGTGTGTGTAGCGGTGTTGATTAGTTGTTTTGTCTTATTACTGTGTTCGTATAAGTTTTGGTTTGTTTATTTTGCAAGTTTTACACTATAATATGTATGTGTGCTCATTGTTTTAGTGAATTGAGTGCTCGTATTCCTTCGCTTTTAGTTTACCTTTCTCTTGCTCCAAGGAGAGGTCTTTTATTGTCTCGATGTATCTCTACACTTTTCTCGTTCTTGTGTCTCTCTTTCATGTTCTGTCTCTTGTATTGCTGTTATTGAGGTGATGAGATGAAGCCTCCCCCTCCATCCTAGCTCTCTTAAGGGGAGATTGGTCGTTTTTCTGTCCCTATTCTTCTTCATTTTTAGCCCCATTATTTTTCAGATTATAAGACGTTCGGCCCATTAGTTTGCGATTTTAAGACCTTGCGCAGCATTTCTTCGTCAATATTAAGACTTTTCGTGCTATTTAGGTGTCAATTTCTTCCTGGCAAGCGATAGCGAACCTGTAATTTAAGAGGAACCGGAAAAATTTTCTATCGAGAAATGTACACATTTATCTTGAAGGAGGGTCTTGGGCGGATGTTTGTTTAAGCTTGATGGAGGTCTAGGGAGGAAACTAAAACAATATTTATACAAAAATACATAAATGAGCAAATAAATATGGTCATGCCCCCTTAACCCTTAGAAGATTAGATGACGCATTTTTTTTTTTTTTTTTTTTTTTTTTTTTAGGAAACGGTATATGGAAGTCAAAGGGTCGATTGAGGTAGTCTTTACCGAATAATTCCCCCCAGATCCTTCCTAAGTTGTATAAAATCGTCCAATGATAGCCAGGATAAAGGATCGAAATGCATCATAATCTTCAGAAGGTTAAGAGGGACTGAGCTTGTTTTTCTTTCGTTTTGGTTTTAGGGAAGATGGGCTGGTTTTTCTGGCCCCCTTCTCCCTCGAGTTTAGCTCCATTAGTCTTTAGATTTGAATACGTTCAGCTCATTAGTTTGGCGATTTTAAGACGTTACACCCCAGGGGAGGTGTGGTGGAGTGGTCTTGCCACTGGCCTGGTAATCCAAAGGTCCCGGGTTCAAATCCCGATGTATCAATGGGAAGATATTATTGGGATGGAATTTGTGCTGTACCTGGTATCAGTGCATTACCACAAGCCCACCGAAACGTCAATAAAATACCCTCATTGTTCCCTGATTAAATAGCACTGTATGAATATTCCCATATTCAAAATATGCTATAGGGGTGCAATGCCTGGTGAGTTATCTGCTCAACAGGTGGCGTTGTGTGTGTGTAAGTGTGAGAGTCCGAGTGTATGGGGTGAGACAGTGAAGCATGGGAACGAGGTGGCTTCAGAGATGGGCTCGTTTCGGGCCATGAGTGAGCACCGTGCCTCATGTGAAGGCAAGATGGCAGGTGCTCGTTGTACTCTACGTGCTTCACATGTCTCACTCCCTATACTGGAACAAGACCTCACGGGCTTCACTGTTCATTGTAAAGCGGTGAATGTTAAGGCTCTCAGCCTATGCCCGAGAGGAAGTAAGTTGGAATATAGAAAAAAAAAAAAAAAAAAATGTATTTGTCAATATTAAGACCTTTCGTGCCATTTAAGTGTCGATTTTTTCCTGGCGAGCTAAGCCTGTAATTTTAAGTGTAACCGGCATTTGGCTGAGATATGTTTCTACCTAAAAATGTACAAATTGATCTTGAAGGGGGGTCTAGGGGCTGTTTTTTTAAGCTTGATGGAGGTCTAGCGAGGACACAAAATTTATGTAAATTAACAGACCAAAAAAATAGCCACTGTCCCCTTAAGGGGAGACTGACTATTTTGTTTGGTCTATTAATAAATGTATTCATATAATTTTTTTTTAGTTTCCTCCCTAGACCTCCATCAAGCTTAGAAAAACACCCCCTAGACCCCCCTTCAAGATAGATTTGTACATTTTTCGGTAGAAAAATTTCCCGGCCAAAGGCCGATTCCTCATAAAATTACAGGCTCGCTGTCGCTCGCCAGGAAAAAGTCGACACCTAAGTGGCACAAAGAGTCCTAATATTGACAAAGAAATGGGATGAAAAGTCGTAAAATCCCCAAACTAATGGAACCAACGTCTTCAAATCTCAAAACTAAACTGGGGCTAAACATTAGGGTGAAGGGGGTCCAGAAAAACGGTCCGTCTCTCCTTAATATTCCATTATGAAAAATGTATAGGGAAATTGAACGTTGATAATATATGAAACAAAAATCATCCAGTTTCTTAAGGGGAGATTTCCACTTGAGGGATTTTTTTTCTGGACCCCTTTCTCCCTCATGTTTAGCCCCATTGCTTTTGAGACTTTAAGACGTTCGCCCTAAGTAGTTTGGACATTTCAGACATTTTGCCCCATTTCTGTCAATTTTAAGAACTTTCGTACCATTAAGGTATCGATTTTTTCCTGGCGAGCGATAGCGAGCCTGTAATTTAAGAACAACCGGCCTCCGGCCTGGACATTTTCTACCGAAAAATGTACAAATTTATCTTGAAAGGGGGTCTAGGGGGTGTAATTTTAAGCTTGATGAAAACGTAGGGAACAAACTAAATACCCCCCTTAAAAGCATCAATTAATCGTTACTATTTCATTCAGTTATGTGGTAGTATTGAGGTAATGTCAATGAGTGTGTGTATTTATAAAGCCAGTTGTTTTTGCGTATCTGTGGGTATACTTGTAATTGAATATATGCGTTATGCGTGTGTTTATGTGTCTTTGTATATGCGCATGTTGGTAGTTAATGTATGCATGTATTTGTGTGTGTTTTATGTAGGTGTGTGTGTGTGGTGAAATAATGCATGTATGTCTGCATATCAAGGGGAATATATGCATGTATTGGTGTGTGTGTGTGTGTGTGTGTGTGTGTGTGTGTGTGTGTGTGTGTGTGTGTGTGTGTGTGTGTGTGTGTGTGTGTGTGTGTGTGTGTGTGTGTGTGTGTGTGTGTGTGTGTGTGTGTGTGTGTGTGTGTGTGTGTGTGTGTAACGTACCTATATGTGTAATGAAGTAGATGCATGTATTTTTGCGCATGTTCTAAGTGACTGCATGTTTTTAAGTGTGTGTCTTCTTGTGTACGTGTGTGTGTGTGTGTGTGTATGTATGTATGTGTTCTTGTGTACGTGTGTGTTTGTGTGTGTGTGTGTGAGGGTCCTGACAGTTCAACAAATGCCCGACACGAGGCACAGCGTACACTGTGAATTTCCCTGGGGACACTAGCCATCCGTGAGTCACACACAGCATACACACACACACTCACACTCATACGTACATGCACACACACATACACACACACACACACACACACACGTATATGCAAACTTGCACACACACACACTTACTACCCCCCACCCCCCACCCCAACACACACACACACACATTGTCATTTAAGTATACCGCCACCCCCACAGTCTGTTCGTACATGTGTATGCATATACTTATACAGTCACTATTACGGTTTCTTAGAGAGAGAGAGAGAGAGAGAGAGAGATATATATATATATATATATATATATATATATATATATATATATATATATATATATATATATATATATATATATATATATATATATAAGAGAGAGAGAGAGAGAGGAGAGAAGAGAGGGGGGGAAGGAATCATTAAAAAGTATTTTGAATCCGCCCTTTCTAAAATTAGAAGTAGCAGAGTGTACTCCCTATCAAAACTATTTTCCAGTTGGTAATGTGAAAGTCGTTTCTTAGATAATATCAACGATTATATTTATTTGGTGATTAACTTCTGTTATTATTGACGATTTTTAGTGTTTTACCATGTTCGAGCGATTTATGTTTAGTATGATCCTATACTTAAAATGGTGCTTTCCCAGACTCCCTACAAACTGAAAAAATATAACAAGGTTCCCTTCAAGATACACGAGTAAATGTTTAGCTAGAACAATAGCCCGGCCAAAGACCGGTTTCTCCCAAATTACAGGCTCGTTATCGTTCGTACATAATATATGAACAGTTGAATGAGGTTAAGAGTTATCATTTTAATAGGTGGAAACAGGGGGATCCAAAAGACTATTTAAATGACCGGAAGAAGATATAAGCAAATCATTGTCAATAAAGTAGCCTACTCCTAAATTGGTATTTATTATTCAAGAAAACAAATATCAATATTTAAGGTCATAGTTTTAAACCCCTACATGCAACTATTCATAAGCTGAAATAGATTATAATTGGCCAGGATAAAATAAATAGAGAGAGAGAGAAAAAACAAAACAATATATATATATATATATATATATATATATATATATATATAGAGAGAGAGAGAGAGAGAGAGAGAGAGAGAGAGAAAAAAAAAAAAAAAAAAAAAAAAGATAATTATTCCTCTCTGGTTAGATTTTATAGGTGCAAATCCCTCAAACAATTATGACCCATCGTTAATTAAAAAGAGGGTCACAAAAAATCAATTGCACGGAACAATAATTATGATTGATCCTTGGCAACAGGGCTGCAAAAACATTAAGCTTTGAAGGACTAGACTTTGATATCTGATTAATGAGTTTTTTGTATTTATAAACTTTTCGCCAAATGTTGCATGACAAAGGATATGCAACAAAGAATGCGCGAGTTTAATTTATAATGTTTAAGTTTGTGTTATTGTTTTTTGCAGTTTATATTTTTTACCTCTGGCGCTCATCAGGTAGATTATTTTATCGTGTATTTGTTTGTTTTTGTTGTCTGTTATGTATGTTGTTTCTCAGTTTGTCCGTTGTTTTCTAAATAATTATCTGTTGTCTATTTATATCATGGATCTCAGTCTATTTTCTCGTTACCGGGTATATATTGTTGTGCCTTGTATGTTTTTTGTCTTTCCTGTCTGTGTGTGTGTTTGTTGTTACATTATGTATTTATGTTTATGTATTCATGCATATCATTGTTTATCTCCCTGTCTTTCATACCTGTCTGTCTATCTGAACGTCTGTTGTTCTTTTCCTGTGAGGCTCGCAGTCTTTCTATTATTTCGCGTTCTGACAATTTATTCTGCCTATCATTAGACGATTTTATGTAGCGTAGGAAGAATCCTTGGGAATTAAATAGGTGGAGAATATCTCAATTTACCCTCTGGACTTTAATGTACCCTTCCTAATCTGAATCAAATAGTGTAATGTTTGCCAGAAAATAGAAAAACAATTACGTCATCGTGTTTTGAGAGGGTTATCTTATGCTTTTCCAATCATACGGAGATAATGAAACAATTTCTTCCCTAAACTAAACCAAACGAACAAGGAGAAATAATTGTGGTTATATAATCTCTCCCTCCACTACCCCCTCCCTCCCCCCCCCCCACACACACACATACACACACCTCCCCGTGGCGTAACTGATAGCGCGTCTGGCTCACAACCAGAAGGTCCCGAGTTCGAGACCCGGGTGGGGAAGGGACATTTGGGCAAGTCTCCTAACGGTGTAGCCTCTGTTCACCTAGAAGTATAAATAGGAACCTGGTATAAGTGGACGAAGTTGTGACGTCCCATCTGGGGTTGGTGATCGGTTACAAGGCGAGATGGGTATCGTACTGGTCAACCTAAGCCTTCGGGTGAGACTGGTACCGTAGTGAGAATGGTACCGTACAGATTAACCCTAAGCCTTCGTTTCCAGATGTCGCCAATTGGCTAAAATACAGACTACACACACATCCACAGCCATTCCAACGATACATAAACACTTACATGCATTTCACGCAATACATTCCCAGTTAGAGGCGCGATAATCATGAGCTTAGCTCGCATTGCGTGGATTCCCCTTGACGAACAAGTAAGTAAGTGAAGTGAACACACACACACCAGTTTCATTCTTGAGGTGGCGGGGCTTTGCAAGGGGGAGGAGGAGAGGGTTGAGTTTTTTGCAGCAATAATACTAATCTCGTGTGCAATATTATGCAAGGCGGCAGTAAGCTAGGATCTGACGAGGGCTTGATTATTTACACTGGACCAATAGGAGGGATTAATTAGTATTCAGTCTTACATGCTCTGAAGTTGGGGTCCACAAGTTTGCAACATACAGGGATTCATTATTACGGTTGTTTTTGGCCACAGTTGGGGTTCTCTAGTTGCAATATACGGGGATTAATACGAATATTTTTTGTCCGTACATGAACTAATCTAAGTTACTTTTAACTATTTCCCCCCCCCCCCTCCCAGTACTCATCATGCTCCCCGTCCCTTCATTTCCTCCTCCTTCTTCTCCTCACTCTCTCTCTCTCCTCTCTCTCTCCCTCCTCTCTCATCTCTCCTTTATCGCTCTCTCTTCCTCTCTCTCCCCTCTCTCCTCTCCTCCTCCCCTTTCTCTCTCTCTCTTCTCTTCTCTCTCCTCCTCCCTCTCCTCTCTCTATTCATCTCCTCCTCTCTCTTCCTCTCTCTCCTCTCTCTCTCCTGGAGCTTTTTAATTAACAATAACGACATAAATACATCTTGGAAGTTATTCGAAACCACTTACCTAAAAGCAGTGCAAGACTGCATACCATCGAAAATACGGCGTCCAGGCCTAATAATAAGCTCAATGGTGAAAAGATATTTCAAACTGCCTGCTTGCTAAAAAATGTGCTAATGATAGAAATCCTCACAAAATGACGAAGAACGGGTGAAAATTTGTAGAGCTACGACGCAAAGCCAAAAAGTTAATTAAGCAAAGAAAAAGACCTAGAGTTACATTGCGAATCAAAGTAAAACAAACCCGAAGAATTCTATAGTTATACAAAAAAAAGTAGTTACTTCAACTGACCGTAGTCGATGAAAAAGGAGAATACACCAAAGACGAAGTACAATGAGTAGGCCCTCAATACCTTCTTTGCATCAGTTTTTACAACAGAAGTCCATAGTGATATTCCCACACCATCGCCGATTCAGATTGATAATTCAGATGTTCTAAGCAATATCATCGTTACAGAGAGAGAAGTATTGAATTGTTTAGATAAACTCAAGGTAAATAAAACGCCAGGACCTGATACAATCTCGCCTAGAGTCTAAAGGAAGCTAAGAATGAGCTCTCCAACCACTGACATTACTATTCAATAAATCCTTGCAGTCTGGAACTATGACTGATCAGTGGAAGCTAGCCAACGTAACACCGATATTCAAAAAAGGCAGCAAATCCCTACCCATTAACTATCGTCCAATTAGCTTAACCTCAGTTGTATGTAAATAGCTAGAAACGGTCATACGAGACAGACTCGTAAATCACTTGGAGGAAAATAACATACTTAAAGATACTCAACACGGCTTTCGTAAAAAACGTTCCTGTTTAACAAACCTCTTAGACTTCTTCCACGATATCCTCAACCTCTACGATGAGAGTAAAGCTGTAGATATTATATACCTTGATTTTCAAAAGGCCTTTGACAAAGTTCCCCACAAACGTTTACTGCTAAAACTAAAAGCGCATGGAATACAAGACGGTGTGTTGAAATGGATAGAAAATTGGCTCAGCAACAGAAAGCAAAGGGTAGTCATAAACGGTAAGGCATCTAAATGGACCAATGTAAGTAGCGGGGTACCCCAGGGATCGGTACTAGGACCAATTCTCTTTCTAATTTACATCAACGACATAGATGAGGGTCTCACCTGCACAATCTCAAAATTTGCTGACGATACAAAAATTGCAAATAGCGTACTCTCAAAGAACAAGTTGACGATATGCAACACAATCTAGATAAATTGTCATGTTGGGCCCAAATTTGGCAAATGAGTTTCAATGCGGGTAAATGTAAAGTACTACATGTCGGATACCTAAATGAGAAAGCAAACTATTCGATGAATGGCACTCAGCTTAAGAATGTAAACAGAGAAACTGATCTGGGAGTAACAATATCGAGTAACCTAAAACCGAGTCACTAGAAAGTTGTTAAGAAGGCAAACAAAATAATTGGCTTTATAGGCAGGTCATTTGAGCATAAATCCAAAGAAGTTATCCTAACCCTTTACAATTCCTTAGTCCGCCCTCTTCTGGAATACTGCGTTCAATCCTGGTGCCCTTATTACCAAAAAGATATAAACAACTAGAACGAGTTCAACGTAGAGTTACCAAAATGATACCTAGCCTAAAGAACATACGAAGAGCGTCTTAGAGAATTAAATCTATTTCCTTTAACCCAGCGCAGATTAAGAGGCGACTTAATTCAAGTGTTCAAAATCATCAAAGGCATCGACAATATGAACTGTAGTAAGTACTTCACTATCGACCAATCTAATTACACGGGGAAACGGTTGCAAAATTATTGGTAAATCTTTTAACTCGCACGAATCTAAGAATTTTTCTTCTTCAATCGAGTTGTCAACTTGTGGAATGGGCTTCCCCGAGACGTTATAGACTGCAGCACCGTTGATTCATTTAAATTCCGCCTAGACAAATATCTCGCATCAAACCCGCGACTGACTGCGTTTGTAAATGAATAACTTTATCCTCCCCTCAGTTACTAACCCATATGTCCCCTACTAACTTCCTAGTCCTGCCACGTTAGTGGCAGGGCAGTAGTTTCCCTTTCCAATGTTCCCTTACCCACTCTAAACCACTGTTTGGACACTTGATCCTCAGTGTTTTGGAGGACAAGCAACCTAGAAGGGTCACTAGATCTGTTGTTGCTTGATTTCCTTGTACTCCTTTGTACTCCTTTGTAATCCTCTCTCTCTCTCTCTCTCTCCTCTCTCTCGTCTCTCAGTTACTAACCCATATGTCCCTACTAACTTCCTAGTCCTGCCACGTTAGTGGCAGGGCAGTAGTTCCCTTTCCAATGTTCCCTTACCCACTCTAAACCACTGTTTGGACACTTGATCCTCAGTGTTTTGGAGGACAAGCAACTAAGGGTCACTAGACCTGTTGTTGCTTGATTCCTTTGTACTCCTTTGTATTGTACTCTTTGTCTCTCTTCTCTCGCCTCCTCTCTCTCTCCTCTTCTCCCTCCCCTCTCTCTCTCTCTCTCTCTCTCTCTCTCTCTCTCTCTCTCCCCCCCCCCCCCTCCCCAATGAAGTTTGTTTTATCTCTCGTGTCCCGGGTCTTGAGAGGTCTGTGCTCTGGGAACAATTAACAAGTTATTCCCGTCATGGTGCAGGTGATGGGAGGGCAAAGTTGACGTAGTGGGGAGTTTCATGGAGAGCTGGAAGATGGGGTGGAAGGCCATTAGGCTAGACTAGCCTTTTCGTACGCGGGCCAATTAGTACGCCAATATAGTTCCAGTATATATAATAATTGTAATAATAATAATAATAATAACAATAATAATAATAAATAATAATGAGAAGATTCCATTCAGTTCTGGGTTAGTTCATGACTCGCACAGTTACCATCCCTCAGTTCTTTGGCACACTACAACTCCCATACATTATCGTGGTCACCTTGGCATCGTGTCCCCATTAAGGGTAGATGGGTCGTTTCTTTAGACCCCTTTCTCCCTCATGTTTAGCATATTACTTTAGAGATTTTAAGAAGTTTTCGTTCCGTTATTTTGGCAATTTTAACACCTTTCGTCCCGTTTCGTTGTTAATTTTAAGATCTTTCATGCCATTTAGTTTCACCTGGCGAGCGATAGCGAGCCTGTATTTTTAAGAGAAACTGGCTTTTGGCCGTGTCATTTTTTCTACCGAAAAATGTACACATTTATCTTGACAGGGGGTCTAGGGGGTATTTTTCAAAGCTTGATGGAAATCTAGCGAGGAAACTACAAAAATAAATTAATAAATTAATTAATAGACCAAAAAAACAGCCTCCGAATCACCACCATCACCATCGCATCTGATAGGCTAACAAACACACAAACACACACAGACGCCTCCGAAGCTCCCACGACCTAGACTAACCCAAATACAGACCCACCGAGGAGGGGGGGGGGGGGGAGAGAGAGAGAGAGAGAGAGAGAGAGAGAGAGAGAGAGAGAGAGAGAGAGAGAGAAAAAAAAAATAATAATCAATATAATATAAATAAGAACCTCCCACACCCAAATCCAGATACGCGGAGTGGGAAAGAAAAAATAAATAAATATAAAAACAGTGGGGCGCAATGACTAACTCCCGACGAAGGATGAGCGAAGTTTGTGGGACGCCGCCGGGGGAAGAGGGCCCTATAATCTGTCATCGGGGATCGTAAGGGGGGGAGGGAGGGAGGGTGGTGGGTGGAGAGAGTGGCTTGATGTGGGTGGGTAGGAAAGAGAGTGAGAGTGAGTGAGTACAAAGGAGTACAAAGGAAATCAAGCAACAACAGAGTCCTCCAAAACACTGAGGATCAAGTGTCCAAACAGTGATTTAGAGTGGGTAAGGGAACATTGGAAAGGGAATTACTGCCCTGGAACTAATGTCCGTGGCAGGATTAGGAAGTTAGTAGGGGACAGATGGGTTAGTAACTGGGGAGGAGATAAAAAAAAAGTTATTGATTTACAAACGCACTGAGTCGGGGGTTTGATGCGGAATATTTGTCTAGGCGGAGTTTAAATGAATCAACGGTGATGCAGTCTATAACATCTCAGAGAAGCCCATTCCACAAGTTAAACAACTCGATTGAAGAAGAAATTCTTAGATTCGTGTGAGTTAAAAGATTTACCAATAATTTTGCAACCGTTTCCCCGTGTGTAATTAGATTGGTCGATAGTGAAGTACTTACTACAGTTCATATTGTCGATGCCTTTGATAATTTTGAACACTTGAATTAAGTCACCTCTTAATCTGCGCTGGGTTAAAGGAAATGGATTTAATTCTCTAAGACGCTCTTCGCTCTTCGTATGGTTTGTTCTTTAGGCTAGGTATAATTTTGGTAACTCTACGTTGAACTCGTTCTAGCTTGTTTATATCTTTTTGGTAATAAGGGCACCAGGATTGAATGCAGTATTCCAGAAGAGGGCGGACTGAGGAATTGTAAAGGGTTAGGATAACTTCTTTGGATTTATGCTCAAATGACCTGCCTATAAAGCCAATTATTTTGTTTGCCTTCTTAACAACTTCTGAACATTGTTGACTCGGTTTTAGGTTACTCGATATTGTTACTCCCAGATCGGTTTCTCTGTTTACATTCTTAAGCTGAGTGCCATTCATCGAATAGTTTGCTTTCTCATTTAGGTATCCGATATGTAGTACTTTACATTTATTCGCATTGAAACGCATTTGCCAAATTTGGGCCCAACATGACAATTTATCTAGATTGTGTTGCATATCGTCAACTTGTTCTTTTGAGAGTACGCTATTTGCAATTTTTGGTATCGTCAGCAAATTTTGAGATTGTACAGGTGAGACCCTCATCTATGTCGTTGATGTAAATTAGAAAGAGAATTGGTCCCAGTACGGATCCCTGGGGTACCCCGCTACTTACATTGGTCCATTTAGATGCCTTACCGTTTATGACTACTCTTTGCTTTCTATCGCTGAGCCAATGTTCTATCCATTTCAACACACCGGCTTGTATTCCATGCGCTTTTAGTTTTAGCAGTAAACGTTTGTGGGGAACTTTGTCAAAGGCCTTTTGAAAATTCAAGGTATATAATATCTACAGCTTTACTCTCATCGTAAAGGTTGAGGATATCGTGGAAGAAGTCTAAGAGGTTTGTTAAACAGGAACGTTTTTTACGAAAGCCGTGTTGAGTATCTTTAAATATGTTATTTTCCTCTAAGTGATTTACGAGTCTGTCTCTTATGACCGTTTCTAGCATTTTACATACAACTTAGGTTAAGCTAATTGGACGATATTTACTGGGTAGGGATTTTCTGCCTTTTTTGAATATCGGTGTTATGTTGGCTAGCTTCCACTGATCAGGCATAGTTCCAGACTGCAAGGATTTATTGAATAGTAATGTCCGTGGTTTGGAGAGCTCATCCTTAGCTTCCTTTAGAACTCTAGGCGAGATTGTATCAGGTCCAGGCGTTTTATTTACCTTGAGTTTATCTAAACAATTCAAAACTTCTCTCTCTGTAACGGTGATATTGCTTAGAACATCTGAATTATCAATCTGAATCGGCGATGGTGTAGGGATATCACTGAGGTCTTCTGTTGTAAAAACTGATGCAAAGAAGGTATTGAGGGCATTACTCATTTGTACTTCGTCTTTGGTGTATTCTCCATTTTCATCGACTAACGGTCCAACAGTTGAAGTAACTACTTTTTTCTTTCTGATATAACTATAGAATTCTTTCGGGTTTTGTTCTACTTCGATTCGCAATATCTAACCCTAAGGTCTTGTTACTTTTGTTAATTACCTCTTTGGCTTTGCGTCGTAGCTCTACAAATTTCACCCGTTCTTCGTCATTTTGTGAGGATTTAATCTATCATTAGCAAACTTTTTAGCAAGCAGATAGTTTGAAATATCTTTATTCCACCATTTGGCCTTATTATTATGGCCTGGACGCCGTATTTTCGATGGTATGCAGTCTTGCACTGCTTTTAGGTAAGTGGTTTCGAATAACTTCCAAGATGTATTTATGTCGTTATTGTTAATTAAATAGCTCCAGTCAGTTTCTTTAAACATAGCTCTAAGTTTATGGAAGTTTGCTTTCTTGAAATTAGGGACTTTTTCGATGCTACTATTTGGTTCGTTACTAGTAAACTTTAAAGGGAAAGTTATCGTACGATGGTCGCTGTTACTGAATTCATCACCAACATTCAATTTCTCTATTAATTCTTCTTTTGTTGCAAGTACAATGTCAAGAACATTATTACCACGGGTCGGTCGGCGTTCGAACAAATTGATAAAGCGAACTCTCTTGCAAGTTCGTATACAAGTCATGGCCGGAGTGTGAAGTAAGAGTATCGCCCCACTTGGTCACAGGTAAATTAAAGTCGCCAAAAATTACGGTATCTTGTGAGTTACTTACATCTGCAATTTGTTCGTAAATTTCTCGGTCAGTTTGCACTGATTGAGCTGGAGGTCTGTATATTAACGCAAGTATTATTTTTGTACCTTTATTATTCTTTATTATCACAAAAGATGTGTCGACGTTCACAATTTGAGGTTTTGAGAAGAGGGTAGGGTTAAGAGTTTCTTTGATATAAAGTAAAGCGCCACCTCCATTTCTATTTATTCGGCTTTTCTCAAACATTACATAACCGGGAAGTGAATACTCTGCTAAAAAGTCTATCTTCGGTATTGAGCCAAAATTCTGTTATGCCAATCACATCATAATTTTTATGTAAACACTAGCTCCTCTAAATCTGAAAATTTATTGCGTATGCTACGAGCGTTTGCATAGAAACCTTTAAATTTGTTATTTTTAGATCTCACGGAACGCTCTTTAATAATATTTTTGGTTCTTGTCGGATCTACGTTTATGTTCATGGCTGTCCTCGGTCCTCGCTGTCTTCGGTCCTTATCGCTGGTGGTCCTCGGTTGCCTCTTTTTTTTGCTTGGCGTTGGATGATTTATGTCACTGCTGCTTCTTCTTGGATGGCGTTTTTGGATCCATGGCTGCGGACTGCTTCGTGTAGGAGACAACCCATGCGTGCTGAACCCACAGGGTTTAGATGAGTGCCATCCTTGCGGAACAGAGTAGGCTGGTTGTAGAAGTTGTCCCAGAGGTTGATGAATTCAACTTCTTCCTTCAGACACAAATATTTTAGTCGGCTATTTGTGCTGAAGGCCTTGTCGTAGAATTTGTCAGGTGCGTCGATCTTGGGGAGAATGCCTGAGATTATGATATTCCTTGACTTGTTTTTGTAGTGCTGGATCATCTTGCGATATTTCTCCATCAACTCTTCGGATATAGTGCGCATGACGTCATTTGAACCAGCATGGATGACAAGAAGGGTATTTTCGTTTGCATCCTTTGTGGTATCTTCGAAGGCTTCCATAATGTCGTCCAGTCCAGCTCCTGGGATGCAAAATCTTTTTCGTCGATTTGGGACTCTGTCGCAGAACTCTTCGTCCTGTCCTCGTAGGATGGAATCCCCAACGAGCCTGGTCTCTTCTGGTTCGTCTTCCATCTCTACCAAGATCTCAAATCTGTTTGACATTGTGACTGGTAGATGAGACCTTTTCTGCGTTGGCCGTGCACCGTTCCTCACTGGTGTAAATCCGGAAACCTGTGGTGGCGGGACTCTGCGTACAGGTCGTACAGGTCGGGGAGAGGAGTGGTTAAAACGGGGGAGAGGGGTTGGTACTGTTCGTGCTAGCAGGCTTCTTGCACGAGGAGTGGGGGAGAGACTAAGGTGAACAGGGCGGCTGTCCTGGTTTGATGTCGGCTCAGGTTCGTCAGAAGTATCTGCTGCAGTGGCTACTACAGGTGTTGGATTGCTGGCAGATGACGTTGGGGTGGTGGTGGATGCTGGAGTTGAAACAATTGGAGTTAGTGATACTCCAACGTTGAGTGTTACAAACTCTTGGAGTGATTCCAGCTTCCTGGTGAGGGCGTTGATCTTGTTGTGGGCTTCATCCAATTTTGCTGTCAAATCCTCTCGTTGCTGGCAGAGTCGGCAGACTTGTGGATCGGCAGGAGCAAACATGGAAGCACCAAACCTACCGGCGCAGTTCGTACAGGCACGAGGCATGGTGACGATCACTTTCTTCAGATCACTTCACTCACTTAAAAACACTTAACTCACTTTAAAAACACTAAACTCAATTTAAAAACACTTATCTCACTTTAAAAACACTTCACTCACTTCAGGTCGCTTCACTTACTTAAATGGCCTAACCGAACACAAAAATGTTGAAATACGCACAAATAGGTTATCAGCGGTGATAGCCTAACCGAAAATTAAAACAAAACAAAATTAAATTTGAATAAGCAGTGATAGCCGAACCGAAAACAATTTTATTTTATTTAAACAGAAATAGGCCACCAGGGGTGATAGCCTATCCTAACCGAAAACAAAAATTATAAAATACCGGTACGCAGAAATAGGCCACCAGCGGTGATAGCCTCACTGAAAATTTAAAAATTGAAGTACGCAGAAATAGGCCACCAGGGATGATAGCCTAGACTAACCAAAAACAAAAATAACAGAAAACAAAAATTATGAAATACCGGTACGGTACGCAGAAATTGGCCACCAGCAGTGATAGCCTTACTGAAAATTTAAAAATTGAAGTACGCAGAAATAGGCCACCAGGGATGATAGCCTAGAGCCCTAGACTAACCGAAAACAAAAATAACAGAAAACAAAAAGTATGAAATATGCAGAAGTAGGCTACCAGGGGGTGATAACCTACTTAAAAAAGCAAAGCAAATATATATATATATATACTGTATCAACAGATGGCGCTGGTGTCACTGTAGGCTAGTAAAGCAGGATTATATTTAGATAAACAAAGTTATCAGTCAAAGGTTACTACAAGATCATGCAAGCAACAACTAAAATTACAGATATATGTAGCTACAGTAGGATACTGAATACGATAACTACTAGAGTTAATAAGAAAATACAAAACTAGGTCGATTAGAGGTGCGTGTGCGTCGTCTGCTACAAGCTAGGATAACAAATGTAAACAATGTTTATCAGTCAGAAAAGCAATAAAATAACATGCACGGCAACTACAGAACTATGTGGAGGTTAAACAAGCACTTAACTACTGTTCATGCAATGAATAAAGGGAATAGGGATATGAAATACTCAAATTAGGATCGAGTTTTCTCAGTGGCGATGCGGAGCTGTTGGCGGTGCTAAAGCCGGCCGGGTACATGAGTGAGAGAGAGAGAGAGAGAGTGTGTGTGTGTGTGTGTGTGTGTGTGTGTGTGTGTGTGTGTGTGTGTTTTTCCTTTCTTCCTTGTGGACTTCTGCATTATTTACTGTTCACTTGCGTCTGTGATTTGTTCTATATATATATATACATACACTACTTTATAAAAACCGCTCTCCCGATCTATCTATCTCTATTAATATATTTATATGTCAATTTCTTTGTCTCTATGGTTCCCTTGACCCTCTATCTATGCACATAACTACCAATACATCAACATCACATAAGAAGCCGCCACCCACACTCGACGTAAAGGGAAAATCAATAACCCAGGTACTAATGAATGCCGCTTATAT
>CM064514.1:61343513-61346013 GCA_032716605.1 Paralithodes platypus
GGACACCATTATACATAACTTACACTCTCTAACCATTACACCATCAAGAGCGTTAATATAACTGACTATTATGTTACCTCCACCAACCGACTTTACTCCTAAACTCAATTAATGAAATCTACAAATACATGTGAATAACAGTGAAGTTGGTTCCTCACTTCTAGTATTCATCAAACCAAAGGCCTCAACGTCTGACCAAGAACAACCATCACAAATGTGGTATCCATGGTACCCGTGAACATTCTGGGATTAAGGGGATTGTTCACTTTTTGGTCGATTTAATCATATATTTGTTATTTTTCTAGTTTCCTCCCTAGACCTCCGTCAAACTTAAAAAATCAACCCCAGGATCCCCCTTCAAGATATAATTCCTCTTAAATTATTATGTTCTATCCAACAACCAACTCTACTCCTAAAATCGATTAATGAAATATTACAAAGACAGGCTTACATTATTTCATTACATTATTACATTACAGGCTCGCTATCGCTCGCCAGGAAAAAGTAGATACCTAAATGACACGAAAAGTGTTTTTAATATTGACAAAGAAAAGGGGCGAAAGGTCTTAAAATCGCCTAACAAATAGGTCGAACGTCATAAAATCTGAAAACTAATGAGGCTAAACATGAGGAAGAATGGTGTCCAGAAAAACCTGAATATTTTCCCTTAACCAATAGGGTACGAGCACTAATTATCGTACTCCAAGGGGACTCACAATGTATATTTGTTGTACATTTTGCTTCATGGATAATTTAGTTTGTATTAACCATTGACCCCTTCTGTACCGGGGTGACATCATTTTAACTTGATTATGGCTACTATTAGACGATTGTATTCAGTTTACAAAGTGTATTTAGCAATTAACAGGCTTGGAAATATCTCACTTAACCCTTTGTACTACCACAGCTCCTTCTTTAACTGGTCAAAATCATCTAAACATAGCTGGCATAATATCAAAAAGACGTCGCCGGTACAGAAGGGGTTAAACTAGTACTTACTGTTTTACATTAAAATATAATTATATTATCAGACTTTTCTTCATGATGTATTAGTGAACAGGTAATTGGTACTGAACGGTAAATCCGCACTTTTACCCGAATCTATAGTCGGTTTCTTTTTAGCTGAGGATAAACTGAATCCCTTAGCAGCTCATGTATCGATACTAATGGAAACATATGCAACTACTGTCTCTGCATCATATTAAGATCAGGTTTAAATAATTAGCACCATATATCGCTACACAATCTTCAAATTAACTGAGAAATGTTGATGGAAACTTCGCAATTTACCGTCAGTTGAAAAAAATGGAGTATAGTTCTAAAGTTGACTAATAACACAATAGCAATTTACCAGCATTGTTGTGGTAGACGATCTTTGCTGCCTTTGCTTCAATACATGTAATCATCATGAAGTCCACGAACTATTATCAATGACTGTACCGAATCGAACCCCGAACCCACCGATTCCTGCCACTCATCCATCAGGGGCCCCGACAAAGCCCTGAGCCAAGAACTGACACATCTGAATCCTGTGATAAATATATTGACCCGGAGCTGAGTATGCATCTATAAGGAGAATTTTGCAAACATATTTACATTGCTTTTAATATCGAGATTACGAGAAACCATTTACTGCTTGATGACTGTATTGGTGATGTTGGAGATTGTAGTAGTGATGATGGTGATAGTGGTTGTGACGGTGGTGATAGTACTGATTATGCAGTAATAGTGATGATAGTAACAGTATTAGTAAGGATGTGGATAGTAGTAATGATGATGGTGATAATATTATAGATGATGGTGACTAGTAGTGATGATGGTGACAGTAGTAGTGATGATGGTAATATTTGTAGTGATGATTATAATAGTAGTAGCGATGATGATAGTAATGGGGATGGTGACTAGTATTGATGATGGTGACAGCTGTAGGAATGATGATGATAGTAGCAGTGATGATGGTGTTAGTAGTATTAATGACGGTGGTAATACAAGTGATTATGGTAACCCATTGCAGGGTTGGGTATGCCGTTTTGATTGTGGGCAAAGCGGCACTTCTACTTTATGATAGATAGAATTCTGACTTAAGCTAGATGTTATCAGGTTTTACGATGAGCACGATACGAAATACAGTAGTTATCTAAGGTAATTTGTATTCATGCCATATTTATGCTATTAGCGTGTAGGCTTTGTATTTCGACTTTGATAGTCAGTAAACGGTGGATATAATAATGTTTACACAAAGTATTAAGCAAATTTATCTGTTGGAGCTAAAGTTTGGGGGGCAGAGGGCTAGGAATCCTCCTCCCATTGTAGACTTCACCTACTAGACGAGACAGAGAAAGGGGTGAGGGAACGCGAAAGTGGTCCCGGACCCTAATAATTGGAACTTTAAATATTATTTCTGTTCGGTCTCTGTCTCGAGTTGGCAACCCCCAGCTATGGGGTATGTGCCTGAGTATTATACATACATACATCTAAAGGTTATCAGAGCTACAGGAAA
>CM064514.1:61348513-61376013 GCA_032716605.1 Paralithodes platypus
TCGTCTTTATGATGATTGATTACAGTATATAAAACCGTCTGGCATTAATCAACAGAGCGACTCTACTTTATTGTCTGTTTGATATGGTAGCAGAACTTTTCCGCTGTTTTAAAAATATTACCATGACAACAGCTATATGGACGGACACACACATACACACATACATACATAATACACTCACGCACACCCACAGACACAGCCAAACACACACGCACACACAGAAATACGCGTACTCGTGCAAACAAGACATAAGCGCGCTCATACACAACAATACATACAGTACATTTCTGGGACAAATATGGGACAGAAACAAATTAGATAAAGAAGAATTTGTAAAGAACGTACACAAATAAGCAGTCTTCTCCACCACGCAAACACGCAAAACATGTGTAAAATAATACATACACTGTGGCCTATGTACTGTATATTGTTGCGTGTGTATATGTGTGTGTGTGCCTCTGGCCTCATAAAAAGATATATTTGCATAATTGTAGCGTACATATCACACTATTCCCAAACCTCCTCAGCACACGCACCTACAAAAATAGACACACAGGTCGTTAGTAAAAAACACAGATATGCGGAGATTCACATACACAAGTACTGCTACATACACACATGTTCACTCACACACCCATAAACACGCGAAAATACACACACGTGTATATATATATATATATATATATATATATATATATATATATATATATATATATATATATATATATATATATATATATATATATATATATATATGAAATGAACGCGACGAAATTACGAATACATATGCTTAGGTGTGAGATAATTGTTGTTCTTAGCGGAAGCCCATATTTCAATCAAATTTAGCCGTTAACGTTATTCATGTGACGCCAGCAAACACCCCCACCCCCACGAAATACCTCCACCTCCACCCCACACAACACCTCCATAAAACACCCCTAACCCACAAAACTTACCCCCCCCAAAAAAAAAAATAAATAAAAATAAAAAAAATAAAATAAAAAAAAAAAAACGATGGGGGGCGACAGCAGAAATTGTCCCCTGGCAGTAAAGAAAAGGGAGAGCGCCGCGCCGAGAGAGACGTCATGGAGATGTTGAATTTTTCTATTTGCATGTAAATTCTGAGCACTGTGTAATGAAGGTGTGAGAGAAAATCTGGAATGGGGGGTGAAGGAGCGGGGAGGGCAGAGACGGAGGGGTGAAGGGAGGGAGGGGGGAGGAGGGGGAGGGAAGAGGAGTAGTTGGAACGGACAGATGAAGGGGGGAAAGGAAGGGAGAGTATATAATAGGAAAAGAAGGAAGGAGTTAGGGAAAGGGGTATGAAGGGGAAGGGAGAGGAAAAAGTGAGAGAGGGAGGGGAGATATAAGGAATTGGAAGGAAGGGGTTAGGGAAAGGGGTATATGTGGGGGAGAGAGAGGGAGTAGTAGGAGGAAGGTGAGAAGGATGAAGTAAGCGAAGGAAAGGAAGGGATAGGAGGAAGGAGGATTAAGGGAGGGAGAGCAAAGATGTAAGATGAATAAAGGATAGAGGGATGGGTGAATGGGAGAGGAAACAAGGATAATTAGGGTAAGGAAGGGATGAAAGAAGGAATAGAGTAAGGAAGGGGAAACGGTATGAGGGATGGGATAGAAAGGATTAATGGATAGAACGAAAATGAAGGAGAAAAAGGAAGAAGCAACAGAGAGAGAGAGAGAGAGAGAGAGAGAGAGAGAGAGAGAGAGAAGAGTGAGAGAGAGAGAGAGAGAGAGAGAGAGAGAGAGAGAGAGAGAGAGAGAGAGAGAGAGAGAGAGAGAGAGAGAGAGAGAGAGAGAGAGAGAGAGAAAAGAAACAAGAAAGAGAGAGGGAAACTTTAAAGACACACACACACACACTGGCTTGCCTATTCTAGTTTTCTGTGCAGCGAAGAAGCTGGCGAAGATTGTGGAATTACGAGTAAGAAGAATAAGAAGAATACTTGTGCTTGGGAGATGAGAGAGAGAGAGAGAGAGAGAGAGAGAGAGAGAGAGAGAGAGAGAGAGAGAGAGAGAGAGAGAGAGAGAGAGAGAGAGAGAGAGAGAGAGAGAGAGAGAGAGAGTGAGAGAGAGAGAGAAGAATACTTGTGCTTGGGAGATGAGAGAGATGGATGATAATGGATTGAGAAAGTGGGATTGGTTGAGTTTTAAAGTTAAACTATTTTTGTATACAAGGATTAAGTGAAAGAGGGAAAAGAAATAACAATAATGAGAAAGAATAAGACACTATACATTAATTTAGGCTACGAATACATTGCGGAAGTGGAGAACAATAATATCAGGGAAAGTTTTTTGAGAAAAAATAAAATAAAATAAAAACCTAGAATTCGGTATCAGCCGGTCAGAATTGAGAATAATAGGTTATTCATTACTAAAGCACTAAATGGGAACGATAACCAAATCAATGAATATATTTAATATTAAGATATATTTCGAACTGATAACAGGTTCATTCCTATAACACATAGAACTGAATGTAAACTACCAATTAGTCAGCTTGTATATATATATATATATATATATATATATATATATATATAGAGAGAGAGAGAGAGAGAGAGAGAGATTTGATTTTGATTTTGCCCCGAGGGGCGAGTTTATTGAGCAGCGCCCCCCATCCTGTGAGGGGACAACCACTAGTAAGACGATACATACTGCTCAAAGAGCCATTATTCCACTGAAACAACAGCATCGTCGTCTGGTTACATTCATATTTGTGTTTATAAGTCAGGTTGGCATTATTCAGATGTGTTATTATAGTTTCCTCATTTAATTGTCACATGGTCTGTATAAAAAAGCAAGCAAGCTTGTAGTGACTGAATTATTAATTGACAGGTTGTAAATAATAGCACTACAGAACTAGTGCAATCGTATGAGGAGACTATTCATATTTTCATTACATCAATGATTATTGAGATCATAGTTAGCTGAATACAATTATTACAAAAATAGGCAATGGTATAAATCAACATAATACATAATTTAATACAGGCGGACATAATCATGATCCGGTTCGTTGTGCACTGGGAGCTAAGGTGTCTTGAGATCGCCTCGTACCCATACACAACGAACGTATTATAGTCTGCATGGTTGGTATCTAATTGAATATACTTAGTGGGTATTTCAAGAATGTCAGGGAAATACCCACTAAGTATAAGAGAGAGGCAGAGAGAGAGATAGATTAAAGGTTAGCGAAAAAGCTCATCATCAGAACATTCTATAGCCATTGAACAAATAAAGACACGATCGAGCTAATGACTGATTATAAAAGTAAACATATCCATATACCGAACTAAAAAACACACATATCGAGCTGCAAACACGATGAAAAATATGGACACCAGATAACAGATCATTAGTAAAACAAATATATCAGTAAATGAATGCAAGCAACTTTATGATACCTAGCGTTTGCCCTCGCTCTCTCGCTCTCTCTTTGTTTGTGGGACATGTGCATATTGTGTGTGTATGTTCATGTCTGTGTGAATGAGTGTGGGAGCGCGTGAGTGTACTGTATATTTACGTAGTCTCTCTCTCTCTCTCTCTCTCTCTCTCTCTCTCTCTCCGTCTCTATCTCTCTCTCTCCACACCCCCGCTCGAACAAACATACCGTCTGCATGATAAATATATTCCATTCCCAAATTAAATTACGTTCCGAAATACCGGGGACCCTCCCCTCTTCCCCCCCCCCCCCTCGAAATTCACCCCGATCCGCAATAATTATTCAGTTCACAGTTCAGTTATGTTGATCTTTCCCTGTTCAAATTGATCACCTGTCTACTTTTGTTAATGTAATTTAATTATATTTAATATTACATTTATGTTTTTATGTATTTCTATTTTATATTACATTTGTTTTTATGTATTTTTATTTATGTATTTATTATTATATTTTATATCATGTATTTTTTCTTCTTCAGGTACATCGATGTAAACTTGCCGATATGAATTCACACACGTCAATTATTTAATTTATATGGGAGTGGAAATTATATGATGGGTCTACAAGAACACTTAATCATAAAAACGCTAATTAATCAAATGAAATAACTGCTGCCTAGTGCATTAGGGTTTGTAATGGAGCTATGCACTACACCGTTCACCTCCAAAATGGAATCACTTCTTCCTTGGCGCATATCTTATCTGCCAATAATATTTCGTGAACATCGGTTCTTAACTTTTTTAGATATCTTGCTTAGAAAAAGAACAAATGAAGGCAAACACATAACCTCCGTACTCCAACTTAATTGGCGGAGTTAATAACCGGAATAAAATAAAGACTGTGTCATGGTAAACTGAAAGGGTTAAGGGGGGTCACCGTTTTTTTTTTTTATCTTTCTCTCCTTTTATCTCTTCCCCTGGCTTGTATCCATTCTTCCCAATTCAGCCAACTGTTTTAAGACGTTTATCCCCATCCAGGTGTCGAATTCTTCCTGGCGAGGGATAGCGAGCCAGCATTGTATGGAGAAATCCGGCATCCCCAGAGATTTTTTTTTATCGAAAAATGTACAAATGAAGCTTGCTGTCAATACAAAAAAAAAATATATGCTGGCTCGCTACCGCTCGCCAGGAAAATATTGACACCTGGATGGGGGTAAACGTCTTAAAATATTAGGCTGAATGGGGGCCAATGGATAAAAGCCTAAGAGAGAGGGAGAGAAATAGAAACAAAAAGCCAGGTGGGCTCCCTTAAGTGACTTAACCTGTGGAAAATATGAGAAGTGCGTTCGCGCTAATAATAATAAGAAAAGGCCAACTGAAATGCTAGATTCAACAATATCCCACAGAATAAGAGTTAGTACTGAAAGGTAAAGCATGGATAAACACAGTAGAACAATTAAGCGCCGTATTTACCTGGTTGAACTTCCTCCGCTTCCTTCAGAACCCTTGTAGCCCACGTGACCTTCCTGGGGAAAGATAATTTACATATTGATAAATATAAACTCAGAAAAAATGACAGAACCAATATATAAACACCGTATGAGGAGGAGCACTTTATTGACAACACATCGCATATAGCCTGGTGAAGCTATATGCGAAACCTTGTCAATATATAGGTGTGTTTATAATAAATTTGCATCTTATCAAGTATTCAGATGGCTGTACGCATTCAAACTTAAAGAAATTGATTACATGTTATTTACTATACACTGTAAACCCTAATTTACATTATCAATACGACTACATATAATAATATTACTCCAACACTGCATTCCTTTTTAAATACGTAAAGAGGAAATCATGAAAAAAATAGAGATTAACAGAGAAAGTACTACTGATGTAGACAGATAAATAGCTAGCTAAGAAGACTCACATGCAAAATAGATGAAATTATAACAATATTAACGTGCATTATCAAAACACACTTAACAATCGAAATGGAAGACTGTGTGTGTGTGTGTGTGTGTGTGCGTGTGTGTGTGTGTGTGTGCGTGCGCGCGCGTGCGTGTGTGACCTAATATATAATACTCGTGTAATAGCGATTATGGATGTCCACAAATTCAAAATATTTAACAGAATACAATTCATGCATCTGGAAATGTGTATTTAAACGAACAAACTTTTACTAATAATACAAGCAATGTAAACATCCAAGGAAACTCCTATTCTTTGAAATACACACACTCACACATACACTATACTAAACAAACCTTCCTCACCAGTAACCTCAATCATAAAAAAAGAAAAAGATTTTTCAGCAAAACACATACTCTCCTTACATTTCATTAGCACATTACATTACATTACATTAGCACACAGGGAACCTACTTGTCCAGTGTTCTCAAAATATTGATTGGCAGTAGAGATACTTGCCTGCCTAAAGCTTGGGAGAGATGTATCCTGACCAGGGTTCGAAACCACTCACTCCATGTATACTTGGAAGAGATGGGCATCGTAACCACTCGGCCATCGCATATAGCCTGGTGAAGCTATATGCGAAACGTTATCAATAAAGTGGCGTTTATATTAAATTTGCATTTTATAATGTATTCAGATGGCTGTACGCATTCGTCGTGTTGGCGGTTCGGTATTGAGGGTCACAGGGGTATACACAGATACCGACAGGGAGCGACTTATGGGCTGCTGTTGTCCTTGGATGCATACTGTAGATAATGAGTAGATATTTGGTTACCTCTCCCACCTGTATTACTAGTAAAAATAGTTTTTTGGGGGGGCATTGGGTGGCGATATTCTTTCGTGCTAATTATATTTAGAGGGCACATCAATTTTATCCAGAGTACTAACCATTAATGAACCCGCATGGTCTCTGAGATCCTGGATATTCTTTGTAAACTTGTATAACTCTCTTCTTAGAATATTGTTACGGTCACTTGCAAAATACTTCTCTCTTGCTTACTTGAATACTTTAACTCTCTCTCTCTCTCTCTCTCATTCTGGTCTCCAGCACTCAGGAAAGATATAGAGCGACTGGAAAGAGTACAAGCTAGGGCTACAAAGCTTATTCCATCGATTAGAAGGCTGAGCTATGAGAACCGTTTGAGAACTCTTGATCTTTTTCCGTTGGAGACACGCAGAATACGAGGTGAGCTCATTGAAGTAATTAAAATACCTGATGGGTATGACAACGTGGATACTAGCATATATGAATACAACACGCAACCATGGCTGGAAATTAGAATTGAAAAGGTTCAGCACTAGTACTTAGGGAAAATTTTCACATATAAGATCTGTTTTACCTGGAAATAATTGCCCTTAGAAATTGTAAACAGTTCTTCAGGAGAGCAGTTCAAAAAGAGAGTAGACAGTATTTTGCACACTCTGTAATGAGTGTAGTGCACTAAACAGTCTCTCCCCTTTCACTTCGAGTATCTCCCCGGAATGGACCGCAAGGTTTCTGAGATACTAACTATTTCTTGTATCTCTCTGTATAACTCTGTTTGTACCTCTCTCTCTCTCTGTAGCCATCCCTGCAACTCTCAGAACATTCCCTGGTGGTGAAAAAGAGGAAAGGTTGGAGTCCAGCTAAAGAGAGAACCAGAGGACCAGCGGAGAGCCATAACCACCTCTCTACGGCCACTCGTAAAACGCTGCCTCTCTCTTTTTCTCTTGCTTGCTTACTTGTACTCTGTCTATCTGTCTGTCTGTTTGTTTCTATCCGGAAGCACTCCCACCCCTGTTCCTCTCGCTCTCGCTCTCTCTCAACTTGTTTGTATCTATCCGGAAGAACCCCCACCCCCATCCCCGTTCCTCTCGCTCTCGTTCTCTCAATTCGATTCCATTCGGGACTCCTTCGAAAACCTAAGGCCATGCATTATACCCCCGAGTGTACCACATCAGTGTGAATAATTCTACGCATTCCTACACCCAAATGTTAATCCAGTGGAACCGACCATGCATGACTATCTCTGATTGAAAAATTTACATACGCCTACTTGTATCTGAGTAAAGCTATCCACAAAATATTACCCGAAGAACAGCATCGACACCTTAGTTGTACCCAAGTATCGATACCACTAAAAATATTACTAATCCACAAAATATCACCAGCGGAACAGTATCGACACCTCCTCAGATGTACCCAAGTATTGATACCTTACATAATGTTATTCATCAACAAAATATCACCCGAAGAACAGTATCGACACATCCTCAATTATATTTATGTATCGATACCTTCCAAAATAATACCGGTACTCATCCACAAAATATCACCCTAAGAACAGTATCGGCACCTCTTCAGTTGTACCCAAGTATCGATACCTCCCAAAATATCACCGTAATGAAATCTTTGGCACCTCCTCTCTTGTGCTTCAGTATAGAGCGTCGCCTACTCGCCTCCCAACCAACCATTCCTATCTCCCCCCAAGAGGGACCCCATCACGCCCTCTTCCCAGGGGATCCAGTTTAAGGAGGTACAGATGGGTTCTAAAGTTGTGTGGTCTTCGTAGTGTCGTGCTTGGGTTTGTCTAGTCAGAATAATAATACAATAAATACCTATGATACAAGAATAGACTTTATACATATGCTTAATCAAAACAGTAAAACAATAAACCCGTATGAGCCATAAACAGACTTTATATGTATGCTTCGTCAGAATAATAAAACAATGAACCCATATGACACATGAACAAAGACTTTATATGTATGCTTAGTCAAAGCAATAATACGTTATCCTTTTAAACACATAAGCAGTCTATATAATCAAGCTTTAATACATTTTGTTAAAATGTATATTTTTATTTTCCTAGAAAAAAGAATACCAAAGAAAACGCTACTATAACACAAATCCTATATAATAAAACTTTGATATATTTTGTCGAAGCAGATTTGTATTCTATAGATCAAATTTGTACTATAAAGTTCAAATGATTAAGCTTCTCTTTCCCTTTTGATATTACTGTAGATAGAAAACTGAGGACAGCTTGAATATAATGGTTTTGTTCGTGTATTTAGGATTTTTTTTTTTTTTTTTTTTTTGAGTGATAGGTAAAGAGTGCATATTTATGAAGCTAGGACACCTTTGAATTTGACTATTTCCGGCCCCCACCCCCTAACCATTCCGGCCCCCACCCCTAACCACTCCGGCCCCCACCCCCTAACCACTCCGGCCCACCCCCTAACCACTCCGGCCCCCTCCTCTAACCATTCCGGCCCCCACCCCAAAACCACCCCGGCCTTACCCCCTAACTACTCCGGCCCCCACCCCCTAATAACTCCGGTCCCTACCCCCTAACCACTCCGGCCCCCACCCTATAACCACTCCCTTATCACTCCGGCCCCTACCGCCTAACCACTCCGGGCTCTATCCCCTAACCACTCTGGCCCATACCCTCTAACCTACTTAGGACCCCACTCCTAACAACTCCGGCATTGGCTCTTACTTTTCGAAACGCCTCTTTATTTAGCATGACTGTATCTCCGGCCCCCACTCCTTCCCCTCGACCCGACTTCTGAACCTGACTGTACCTCCCCCCGGCCCCCCCTACCCTACCCCTTGGTGCTGTCTGCGGCCCGCTACCTAATCTCGTCTCCGTCGCCGGCCTGAATAGCAAGACGTATTACCGGCATTATAACCGGCCGCGACCACCCTCATGCTCCGGCCCCCCCTCTACTCTACCCGAACCGGCCCCCCCAAACAACACCCCCTTACCCCCTCCCCATCACACCACCCGCTATAGTCTTATTTAATGCAACTGGGATTGTAAATGTATGTACAGTTGTGTAAACAAGTCGCTGGTACACTACAACCGGCCCCCCAGACAACACCCCCATACTCCCTCCCCACCACACCACTATAGGGGGATCTTTGGAATGTATTTTAAGTTTCATGGAGGTCTAGGGAGGAACTAAACAAAAATATATATATATAAATAATTAAATCAATCTACCAATAAATATACTCTCCCCTCTGGTATTGGGTATTTTGTACAGTCGCCTCCACAAGTAGCTGAGACACAATAAAACATAAAACAGTGCATATGATCTTGTTAAGCTGAATAAAATCGTCTAATAGTTGCCAAAATATAGTAAAAAAGGACGTCTCCGGTACATTAATAAAGCCGA
Organism: Paralithodes platypus; assembly: GCA_032716605.1. NCBI lineage: Eukaryota > Metazoa > Arthropoda > Malacostraca > Decapoda > Lithodidae > Paralithodes > Paralithodes platypus. Next base: position 61,358,051 of record CM064514.1, read on the forward strand.
ATTTACTATACAGTACCGGTTACAATCTTTTCATTATATTCGAGAAATTATTAGACGATTTTATCCAGCTTAGACAGGACCTCTACCCATTAAAGGGCTATACTGACTATCTCAAATAATGCATGTAGCTATACCATATTATCCTTCCTAAGCTTGATTTAAAGGGGGAGGTAGTGGCTTTTCTGGACCCCATTCTCGCTCATGTTTAGCTCCTTTAATTTTGACATTTCAGACGTTCGCCCCACTAGTTTATCGATTTTAAGACCTTTCGTCCCATTTCTTTATCAATATCAAGACCTTTCGTGCCATTTTTGGTGTCTATTTTTTTCCTGGCGAGTGATAGCGACCCTGTAATTCTGGAGGAATCGGCTATATCAAAATGTACACATTTATCTCTGAGGGGGATCTTGAGGGTAATTTATTAGCTTGATGGAGGTCTAGGGAGGAAACTAAAAAAAAAAATATATATATATATATATATATATATATATATATATATATATATATATATATATATATATATATATATATATATATATATATATATATATTCTCTTTTAAACAGACGAGGTTAAAGGCAACAGCAGTTTCAGCATTCAGTATTTTATTGTTACAGCTTTCAATAGTTCTAACAATTTTCCTCTGGGGTTCAGAGATGAGGTACAACAGGTTAGCAAAATTCATGGTGGATCCAACGTTTCACAAGTAAACATCTTGCATCTTCAGGGAATGGGCAGGTAATGATTAGAATAAGGACAAAGCAACATATTTATACAAAATTCGAGGATCAAGAATAGGTAGGTGGGCGGAGCCCACCTACCTATTCTTGATCCTCGAATTTTGTATAAATATGTTGCTTTGTCCTTATTCTAATCATTACCTGCCCATTCCCTGAAGATGCAAGATGTTTACTTGTGAAACGTTGGATCCACCATGAATTTTGCTAACCTGTTGTACCTCATCTCTGAACCCCAGAGGAAAATTGTTAGAACTATTGAAAGCTGTAACAATAAAATACTGAATGCTGAAACTTCTGTTGCCTTTAACCTCATCTGTTTAAAAGAGAATCTATTACCTGGCTATACTAACATATATATATATATATATATATATATATATATATATACCGGTATATACAGTCTACATATATATATATATATATATATTTTTTTTTTTTGGGGGGGAGGTTCCTTATTTATTTATTACCGGATATATGCCCCCCTCCTCCCATTGACCCAGCCCCAAACACCAATCACACAAAAACTACGCAATTCCCAGCTTAGTTGCATAAAATATATTCACTTACTTTGCTCCCCTCCCCCTCCTCTGACCCGACCCCAACCAGGCAATAACTACGTACTTTCCATCTTAGTTGCATAACATAAATTAACTAACTTTGTCCCCCTCCTCTGCCCCCGCCTCCCACACCAACCAAACAAATACTACGCACTTCCATCTCAGTTGTATAAAGCAGATTCACTTACTCCCCCCTCTCCCCACCACCACCACCACCACCACCACCACCAACAACAACAACAACGCTCTCTCGGCAACAAAGCTCCCCCCTCCTGCTCATCTCCATCCCGGTTAAATTATGTCATTCATTCTCTCTCCCCGTGCTCTCATGGTGCTCTATAGTGGTGCTGTAATGGTGTTATGGTAAGGTGCTGTGATGGTGTTATGTTATGGTGTTAAAGTGCTGTGTTATGTTGTGGTGTTAAGGTGTTTTAGTGGTGCTGTGATGGTGTCAAGTTGTGGTGTTAAGGTGCTCTATAATGGTGCTGTGATGGTGTTAAGGTGCTCTATAGTAGTGTTATGATGGTGTCATATCGTGGTGTTAAGGTGTTCTATAGTGGTGTTATGTTGTGGTGTTAAGGTGTTCTATAGTGGTGCTGTGATGGTGTTATGTTGTGGTGTTAAGGTGCTCCATAATAGTGCTGTGATGGTGTTATGTTGTGGTGTTAAGGTGCTTTATAGTGGTGCTGTGATGGTGTTATGCTGTGGTGTTAAGGTGCTCTATAGTGGTGCTGTGATGGTATTATGCTGTGGTGTTAAGGTGCTCTATAGTGGTGCTGTGATGGTGTTAAGGTTCTCTATAGTGGTGCTGTGATGGTGTTATGTGGTGGTGTTAAGGTGCTCTATAGTGGTGCTCTCATGGTGTTAAGGTGCTCTATGCTGGTGCTGTGATGGTGTTATGTGGTGGTGTTAAGGTGCTCTCATGGTGTTAAGGTGCTCTATGCTGGTGCTGTGATGGTGTTATGTTGTGGTGTTAAGGTGCTCTATAGTGGTGCTGTGATGGTGTTATGTTGTGGTGTTACGGTGCTCTATAGTGGTGCTGTGATGGTGTTATGTTGTGGTGTTAAGGTGTTTTATAGTGGTGCTGTGATGGTGTTAATGTGCTCCATAGTGGTGCTGTGATGGTGGTGGTATTAAAGTACTCCTAAGTGTTGTGATAGTGTATGTTGTGTATGGGGTTACGATTTCTAGCTTGGTGGTGCAATGGTTCGAGTGTCTACGTTCTGTATGTGGCATCCCAGGTTCGAATCCCGGGAGGACCACGTGCTTTAATTAATTTAATTTGGGGGTGTTTGGTGTTGGGAGTTAAATAAATGAATTAAGATTATTACTACCAATAATGAATGGACTATAGTGTTTCACCATGCAGATCAAGGGTAAACTAAAACAAAAAATGCATAACACTAGATAATCAAACAAAGAACTCGCGAACACTGCATAAAGGTGGTGTCACACGGGCTCTTTTTCCGTCAATGTTTACGGGCAAATTAGTGTAGTCTGGCATCTTCAAGATGTATACCAGAATTCAGCCACTTACCATTATCTACCTCCCGTCTAGTTTCTGATTCCATTGTGAAAAATCCTCAAAATATTATGATAATATACTTACTTATCGAAAATTGCCAGAAAAAGCGCTCGTGTGACACAGACTTAACTACTAGAGGATTATTTCGCATTTTGACAGGACATTCTAGCTTTCATTAGACGATATTATACAGCTTAGGAAGGATCTGTAGCATTGAAATGGGTAAAGACTGATCTGTAGGAATGGGAAGGGTAAACATTATCTCAATTAGCCCTCTGACTTCCACATACCCTTCCTAATCTGAGTAATATCGTCTAAAAATAGCCAGAATCGACTGCCAAATTGCGTCATAATCCTCAAAGGGGTTTAAACAAGTAATGAAGCAGGGACAAAGCGCACGCCAAAACTACAAAAAAATAAATAGATACAATACTAATCCTCTTTCAATCCAGAGATCAAGAGTATTGACCAAATGTTCACACTGGGTTTGTTAATGGATATTTTGCTTTTAACTCACTGAGAGGAGGGATTCTATTTTGCCTTTCTATCACTTTCATCATTCTGTATAATCATTCGCATTAAACCCCCCCCCCCCCCCCCACACACACACATGTAAATTATAATTCTGCATCGCCAATTAGAGGTGGTATTTATGAGCCTTACAATTTGTTCAAAAAATCTTGTACATACTCTTCTCCATACCACTGACAACAACAAAAGACATCATATAAACGCAACTGGCATATCCGGAAAATAATGAGAGAGCGCGAGAGGGGTAGAAAAGAGATATTTTTAACGGTAGTAGCAAATGATAATAGAAAAACAATTGATATATTTGTCTTGCTTCCACCGACAATATATGAAAACGAGTAGACGAAATCGAACTAATACAAGAATAAAGTGAACGGGAGGATTAGCAGTTGGTGTTGTTATTCGGCGCAAATGAACGATACATGAAAACAAATTAATTCTTCATCTCGGTGCCATCGCCAATAAATGGAAACGCAAAGATGAAACTGACTAATCCAAAACATTTTGTTTTATTTTGTTTTTTGCAGCAGATAACGATAAACCCCGAACAAACAATTGAAAGATTTCTCTCACTTCCAGTTTGACTAATCCAAAACAGTTGTTGTTTTTATGACGCAGATAAAGATAAAACACAAACAAACAATTGGAATAATTTATACAGAAAATAAAAGAGGACTAGAAAAGACGTATTCTTTCTTTGAAGGTAGTCAATGATAAAATACAAACGAATATTCCTCTAACTTCAAGAGAATTAGAAAATACGTATTTTTGTTTAACGGCAGTACATGATAAAAGACAAGCAAATATTCCTCCCACTTCCACTGACCAATAAATGAAAACAAATAGACGCCACGGATATAGTAAACGATAAAAGACAAACGAAAAGACAAACGAATATTCCTCCCACTTCCACTGACCAGTAAATGAAAACGCACCGACACCGCGGACTAATCCCAAGAAGAAAGGATTAGAAGGAATAGAAGAAAGGATTAGAAGAAGACGACGACGAGGAGAAAGAGAACGAAGCGGAGGAGGGTTACGACAAAAGCACCAAGATATTGATAAAAACCGATGTAGCGAAGAGCCTCAGGTCCAGCTTAGGTCCTTCCCTCCCTCCCTCCCTCTCTCTCCCTGGTTCAAAGAAGAATCAGACACACACACATGGACAAAGACACGAACATATACACAGATGGACATACACATCAACACAGACACGCACATATCTCACTCTTCTCACACACACATAGAAATACACCCATCCGCACACTCTATTGCTTTGTCTTTATCTCTTAGACAACACAGACACACTTTCTTTCTCTCTTGCGCACGATCAAGCGTACATCATCTCTCTCACAAACATACAAGCACACTCACTCACTTTCACACAGACACACACAAACACATACAATTCGTCTCTCACACACCAGCACGAACATACTCTTTCACAAACAAGATCACGGACACACACAATCTCACAAACACACACACAAACACACACACCAGCACAAACACCCTCTCTCAGACACACACACACACCAGCACAAACACCCTCTCTCTAACACACACACACACACACCAGCACAAACACCCTCTCTCTAACACACACACACACACACACACACACACACACACACACACACACATACACAGGGAGACACAAAGCGTGGCGACACCGGCTTTGAAACAGATTTAACAGATAAAGAAAAGAGGGCGCGGGTTAAAACTGCCCGTCAGAGGTCGAACAATTTATCAATGTGAAACGCGGCGATGAAAGATGAAAGGGGACAACAACTGAAGAGGGGGAGAGAGAGAGAGAGAGACTTGGAGAGATTGCCGCCTCGGGGTGTTCCAAGAGAAAGAGAGAGAGACACAGAGGGTTTGTGAGCTAGCCTTTGTTGGTATTACTGAAGGGGCCGCGTTTTGTCGTGGATTAGCTCCTTTTAACCTGATGACCTGTTTTTCATTGGGTTTCAGCTACCACCAGACGATTTTGTTGTGGACCATAGCTTCTATTAACCTGATGACCTGTTTTTCATTGGGCTTCAGCTACCACCAAACGATTTTGTTGTGGACCATAGCTTCTATTAACCTGATGACCTGTTTTTCATTGGGTTTCAGCTACCACCAGACGATTTTGTTGTGGACCATAGCTTCTATTAACCTGATGACCTGTTTTTCATTGGGCTTCAGCTATCACCAGACGATTTTGTTGTGGACCATAGCTTCTATTAACCCGATGATCTAGATTTTCATTGGGCTTCAGCTACCACCAGACGATTTTGTTGGGCACGTTTTGTCGTTGATTAGCTCCTTATAACCTAATGACCTGTTTTTCTCACTGGGTTTCAGCTACCGCCAGACGGTTATGTTGAGGACGTATCGTCCTGAAACTTAAATACTTGGCCTCTTTCAACTTGATATATTGCTTTAGATTGGCTCAATCCAGGCGATGCTATTCAGCCGTCACGGGATGCTTAGAACATCATACTCTAGATTAATTTGATGACATACGAATTATTTCGTTTAGCTGTCTTCAGGCGAGTTTGTTTGTCTTTATACATTTAGGAATTGCCGTTGTTAATAGTCAGAATAATAGCTTACTATTTCCAACTAATCTAGATATGTACATATCGTGAAAGTTGCAGCCAGAAAACATTTGTTCAGCTTAAGAAGATCCCTTGTAGTGAACGGCTTAACAGGTGGTGCCAATTGAGACCCGTGAGTAAACAGTGATTGGACATCTACATTGGGAGGATCACTTGACTGACACTAATTAGCTGATATCTTATTCATGTGCAATCAAGTCTTTCTTCACATATCCTAGTTCTCCTTTACATATCCTAGTTTTCTTTACATATCCTAGTTTTCTTTACATATCCTAGTTTTCTTTACATATCCTAGTGTTTCTTTCTTCTTCTTATATCCTAGGTTTTCTTTACATATCCTAGTTTTCTTTACATATCCTAGGTTTTCTTCCATATCCTAGTTTTTCTTAACATATCCTAGTTTTTCTTTACATATCCTAGTTTTTCTTAACATATCCTAGTTTTTCTCTACATATCCTCGTTTTTCTCTACATATCCTAGTTTTCTTTACATATCCTAGTTTTTCTTCACATATCCTAGTTCTTCTTTACATATCCTAGTTTTTCTTCACATATTCTAGTTCTTCTTTACATATCCTAGTTTTCTTTACATATCCTAGTTTTCTTTACATATCCTAGTGTTTCTTTCTTCTTCTTATATCCTAGGTTTTCTTTACATATCCTAGTTTTCTTTACATATCCTAGGTTTTCTTCCATATCCTAGTTTTTCTTAACATATCCTAGTTTTTCTTTACATATCCTAGTTTTTCTTAACATATCCTAGTTTTTCTCTACATATCCTAGTTTTTCTCTACATATCCTAGTTTTCTTTACATATCCTAGTTTTTCTTCACATATTCTAGTTCTTCTTTACATATCCTAGTTTTTCTTCACATATTCTAGTTCTTCTTTACATATCCTAGTTTTTCTTCACATATCCTAGTTCTTCTTCACATATTCTAGTTTTTGTGATCACGTAGCTTAGATTTTCTTTACATATTCTAGTTCGTCTTTACATATCTTCATTCTTGATCGCGCAGCAAGTTCTATACATATCGCTTGACTTGTTTATGTGGTATCGAGTTTAGTGATAAGTAGCATTTAAGTTACAATAGAGTGATTCGGACACGCTGAGGTAATAGGTTGAAACATTTCCTTGAACAATAGTTATGTCAGTCTGTTCTCTCAACTAGGATTATAAAAACGTATTGCACCGGTCTATTGGGCAGCAAGCGATTGTACAGAGAAAACAAGGTAATACATAGAAAAAGCAAGCAACAACAGCTATCAATCTTTCCGAGGGTGTTTGTTGTACAGTAGTGTGAAGATGGGATGAAAAGGGAAAACAATTGTATATATGGAGCTGATGAGTCGTCGACAGGTAGATCTTCTCAAGTTATGGCGAGTCTTATATATATATATATATATATATATACGTATATAGGTATATATATATATATATTTTTTTTTTTATTAGATATATTGTTATAAATCATCATTAACATGGCATCTATATTCACAACACTATTAATTTTAATAATATATTTGGCCCGTTCATAAATTATGAACTATGTAGGGATATTCCATGTTAATCCAACAAAATACAACATTTCAGCCACACCCATCTAAATCAAAGCCAGTTAGACCATAGGATCTTAAGGGGGTCACAGACTTGTTTTTATTTTTCTCTCCTTTTCTCTCTTTCCCTGGCTTGTATCCACTCGGCTTCATTCAGCCAACTGATTTAATACGTTTATCCCCATCCAGGTGTCGAATTCTTCCTGGCGAGCGATAGCGAGCCAGCATTATATGGGAAAATCCGGCTTCGCCGGAGACGTTTTTCTATCGAAAAATGTACAAATTTAGCTGGCTGTCAAAACAAAAATATATATATGCTGGCTCGCTACCGCTCGCCAGGATAATATTGACACCTGGATAGGGGTAAACGTCTTAAAACAGTAGGCTGAATGGGGCCGAATGGATACAAACCAAAGAGAGAGGGAGAGAAAGAGGAAAAACGCGAGGTGGGCTCCCTTAAATAGGTATGCGATGTGAGCGCTTCTGAATCCACTAATATGAAGAACTGGAACTTATATCAATACAAAACAGCAGATTATATTAGGATTATTATTGTATAATTAACATTTTGATTAAAATTTTTATTCCTATTTCCATTATAAATAGTAGTATCATTATTTTTAGTACCATTATTATTATTATTATTATTATTATTATTATTATATAGGCCTACCTGAGTTCACAAAATGGCGTCAAGGTGAGAATTTGTCCAATCAATACAAAATACCAGCTTTATTAAAATGATTATCAAAGTATTATGATTTTGATTATGATTGTTATTACTATTATCATCATTAGTAGTAGTATCATTATTTATATCATATACCCGAGGTCACAAAATGGCGACAAGGTGAGAGGTTGTCCACTCCCCATATTCTGGAGGGCGTCTTCTAGTGGTGCGGTATAATCCCTCTGTCTGCTGGATTTACTAGGAGGGTGCAGGATTAAGCAGGTAGTGGCAGGAGCAGGAGCAGCAGAAGGAGAAGGGGAGGGAGGAGGAGGATAAGGAAGGGAGGAGGAGGAATACAAAGGAGAACAAACTGCAACAGATCTATTGGCTAAGAGGTAGAGAAAAGGATAGCAAAGAAGAAGGCTCCTCCCCATCCACCACTCCCTCCAGCTAATGCTGGCATGGAAATAGTTGGAAAAATACCATGTAGGAGGAGGAGGAAGAGGAGGTGGTGGTGGTGGTGGTGGTGGAGGAGGAGGAGGAGGAGGAGGAGAGGAAGGAGAAGGGGGGAGAAGGAGGAGGAACACCAGCAGAAGGAGAAGGGGGAGGAGGAGGAGGAGGAGAAGGAGGGGAGGAAGAGAAGGAGAAGGGGGGAGGAGGAGGAGGAGGAGAAGGAGGGGAGGAAGAGAAGGAGAAGGGGGAGGAGGAGGAGGAGGAGAAGGAGGGGAGGAAGAGAAGGAGAAGGGGGAGGAGGAGGAGGAGGAGAAGGAGGGGAGGAAGAGAAGGAGAAGGGGGAGGAGGAGGGGTGAGAAGGAGGAGCAGTAAGAGAAATAGAAGGGGAAATAGAGGCGGGGAAGGGGAAGGAATACACATACAAAGGACTTACAAACTGCAAAAAAACGATTTGTTCTTTCGGGGCAGTGTGGATATCTACACTGCTAAGCTACTAACTACGAGGTATAGCAAAGAATAATAATGCAGAAGGAAGAGGAGGAGGAGGGGAGAGGGGAGGGAGTAGAGAGTGTTTCCCCCTTACCACCCCATTCATACACCCCTATACCAGTAAAATCCTCACCCCTTTACCACCCCATCTATACACCCCCATACCAGCAAAACCCTCACCCCTTTTCCATCTCAATAAATTCCCATCTCTCCAATGAACTCTCTTGAAAGTTTAACCTTAAGGGGAGATGGTTCACATTTTGGGCGATTTTGGCATGTATTCATTATTTTACTAGTTTCCTCCCTAGACCTCCATAAAAAAAAAACATCCATTAGATCCCCCTTCTAGATTAATTTGTACATTTTTCGGTAGAAAAATTTCCCGGCCAAAGGCCGATTCTTCCAACATTACAGGCTCACTATCGTTCGCCAGGGAAAACATCGACACCTAAATAGCACGAGTCTAAATAGTGACGAAGAAATGGGGCGAAAGGTCTTAAAATCGACTAACTAATGGGGCAAACATCTTAACATCTGAAAACTAATGGGGCTAATGCCAAGTTGTCTTACTAAACAACAAATGTCGCTACAAAATCTACACAATAGCTTAGCAATCAATTTGAGGGCAGGGCAATTTACCGTCAGCTGGAAAAACAAACAAAACAACAACAATAGACTATAGTATCTACCTACTCTCAACCATCCCAATCCCAATCCTTCTATCCCAGTACAAATCCCTTCAACTCTACCTCCCCCCCCCCCCCCCCTCCCTTCCCTTCCTCCCTCCTCACCACCATCCTCAATACAACCCAAGTCCACCACTAATACAACTCGACATACCTCCTCCCTTCTCCTTATCTATTCCCCCCCTTCCTCCTCCCTCCCCCCCTCTCTCACACTCACACTCACTCATTCTCTCTCTCTCTCTCTCTTTCATAATCCAACCTTTCCTGCCATCTCCATCTCAAACCACCTTCAATCTCAATCCGTTTTCTTCGCCATTTCTCTCCTTACTATTATGTTTCTTTCAATAACTATTATATTTAAACCAGTTATGCCTTCTCTTTCTCATCTATTCTCTCGCACACACTCACTCACTATATCTCACTCTCTTCAACACACACACACACACACTAAAACAGTCAACTTTATTGGTGTTTCTCCCTACGTCCAATTTTCCGCCACCTCACACCTCGCTTCCTTCTCCTCAACCATGTCAATCCTCCCCCTCACTCACTCACTCTCTCTACCCCCCTGCTCTCTCTCTCTCTCTCTCTCTCTCTCTCTCTCTCTCTCTCTCTCTCTCTCTCTCAATAAGGAAAAGGAATCAACTCCACAAACTTGTAAAAAATAACAAAAACACTGAAGTAATTAAAAACTTGTACAAAAATAGTAGAAGGGAAGTGAAAAAATAATTAGGGCGAACAAACAAAATGACGAAATGACTATTGCCAGAGAGAGTGCCACAAACCCCAAAAAAAAACTACAGTTACGTAAATAAAAATAAACAGATCAAAAGCGGAATCGGACCGCTAATAGAAGATGGCCAGACAATAACAGGTGACACAAACACGGCAAATATGCTCAACAAATATTTTGGCTCAGTTTTCACAGAAGTTATCGATCATACCCCTGAAAATAACACCTCAACTCATGTGATAGGAGATTTCACCATCAGTGTTAGCGAAGTACAAAGGAAATTGAGTAATTTAAATGTAAATAAGATCCCGGGACCCGACATGCTCCACCCGAAAATAATTAAGAATGTTAAGGACGAAATAGCAAAACCCCTGACACAACTATTTAACTTATCATTACTAAAGGGGATTGTACCGAGTGATTGGAAAGATGCGATCATTACGCCGATATACAAGAAGGGTAGCAAGGCCAAAGCGAGTAATTACAGACCAATTAGTCTAACTTCAATTGTAGGAAAAATCATGGAAAAAATCCTTAGAGATAAGATAGTAGATTACCTCGAATCAAACAACCTAATCAAAAATAGTCAACACGGCTTTAGATCAAATAAGTCATGTCTAACAAATTTGATTGCATTTTATAACAAACTATTCACATATAACGACATGACGAAATCACTAGATATAATCTTCTTGGACTTTCAAAAAGCTTTCGACAAGGTGCCTCACTGAAAACTATTGGCTAAACTGGAGAGGATAGGTATCAAAGGTGAAATTCATTCTTGGATAAAAAATTGGCTTACAGACAGAAGACAGAGAGTGGTGATAAATGGAGTGGAATCGGAGTGGGAGCCTGTCACTAGTGGAGTTCCACTGGGTTCAGTCCTTGGACCGGTCCTGTTTCTCATTTACATTAACGATATTGATGTAGGGGTAAACAACACCATTTCCAAATTCGCCGACGATACAAAAATAGGAAATACAGTCCTGAACGAAGATGATAGAAATGCGTTGCAATCTGATTTAAACAAGATATCAGAGTGGTCGAAAAAATGGCAGATGCCCTTCAATGTCGATAAATGTCAGGTGCTGCAGGTTGGTAGCAGAAATATGAAATACAAATACGAAATGAATGGCAAACAAATAAAAACCGCAACGGTAGTAAAAGACCTAGGGGTACTAATATCTGAAAACCTAAAAACTTCGGACCAATGTATAGCAGCTGCAAATAAGGCAAACATAGCATTGGGCTTTATTAAACGAAAATTTACATATAAACATGAGAACGTAATAGTGTCACTGTTCAAAAGTATGGTGAGGCACCACCTTGAATATGGTGTGCAGTTCTGGTCACCTTATCTGATCAAGGACATTGTAAGACTCGAGTCAGTACAGCGTAGAGCGACGAAGATGATACCCTCATTAAGAAATAAATCACATGAAGAAAGACTTAAACGATTGAACCTGTTCTCATTAAAAAAGAGGAGGTTGAGGGGTCAGCTTATTGAGTGCTTTAAGATACTAAAAGGTTTCAACAAAGTCGATGTAAATGCACTATTCACATTAAACAATACTAATCAAACTCGCGGAAATGGAATGAAATTAAAAACCAAAAAGGCAAACCTACTGTAGATGTCACAAAGAGTTTCTTCACCTACAGTGTGGCGACAGAGTGGAATAAACTACCAGCGAGAGTGGTGGAGAGCGACACAATAAACGCTTTCAAGGGAAGGCTTGACCTCTATCTGCAGAGGGCTGGGGTGATATGAAAAAAAAAAAAAAAAAAAAAAAAAAAATATATATATATATATATATATATATATATATATATATATATATATATATATATATATATATATATATATATATATATATATATATATATATATATATATATATATATATATATATGTATGTGTATATATGTATGTATACTGTATGTATATGTATATATATATAGTTTGTAAGGCCAGACTGCCTAGTAAGGACCTTGAGGTCTGTGTATCTATGTAGCTCTCTCTCTCTCTGTATCTCTCTCTCTCTCAGGCTCTACCCCTCTGTCTCTATCCTACCCCTCTCTTATTATCACTCCCTCTATCTATCAATATATTAATCTCTGCCTGCATCACTCTTTCTCTTTTATCTACATCCTACTCTATAGCTCCCCCTATGTTACGTCACCTCGTATCTACCACTTCACCAGTCTCTCTCTCTCTCTCTCTCTCTCTCTCTCTCTCTCTCTCTCTCTCTCTCTCTCTCTCTCTGTCTGTATCAAGTATCAAGGAACCGATACACGTGCCGAACTGTATTAAATTGACTGCATTACCAATATACGCTGTACAAAATATAATTGTTTGCGTTAATATTGTTGAGGAGGTAGATAACGAATATTCACCAATTATATCTCAAGTTCTCAGATCAATTTACGAAGCCTTTATACTAACAATTAAACAAAATATACATACAAACTACAAAATATAAATATATAGAAATTATAAGTGGAAGACCATAGCCACACTTCAAGAACACTTATGCATAGGTGGATCACATATATACTTTCATTAATTTCATTGGAGGTGTTTGGTGTTGTGGTGAGATAAATATAAATATAGATACATAAGGATAGAGAACACGATGCACTTCAATTAGACAATAATTACATTCAATTACATTTTTCGTTTAGGCGTGCACTAAAACTATTTTAAAATTTGGATACTTCATTAGTATGGGGACTATAATTATAAACAAACAAATTAATGTTAATTATTCGCACACTATCAAGAACAATTATTGTGAACGGAATCTATTTGGAGAATTATAAATACAAATATCTAACCCGGCTATACTGTTTTAAATTATTAGGACATACCTTGCACTCTTTCACAGAGATTACAAAAGAAAGAAAAAACATGAATCAATAGAAAGCAAACTCTGTACACTTATAACAGCGTATTCAATAAATATGGTAGACAATACACAATAGTGATCTAAAGAAATGGTCAAATGTCGAAAGCGTTAATAACACAACACCATCCATCTAGTGCCAAATTATTGTATACTGCTGATAAAATACTGTATACTTATAAAGATGAATTAAATGTTACCCTTCATTGTTCAGTGAGACGGCTTGATATATTATACGGTACTCATTACAGCTTATTTAACCCATTCAGTACCGATGACATCCTTTTCTTTATATTCTGGCAACTATTAGACGATTTAATTTTGTTTAGGAAAGACGTCTACCAATCAAAAGGTTACATATTTCAATGACTCCTTATAGCTACCATATATCTTTCCTTAGCTTCATAAAATCGTGTACATCTATCTGAAATAAAATAAAAAATACCTCACCGGTACTGAAAGAGTTAAAAGGCCAGATGGTAAATAGCCCTTACGTGGGTGAATACATTACACGGCTTGATTAATTTGTTTTGAGTAACTGAGCTAGGCTTACATGTAGTGAAAATAGATACTCGATATCCATAGTTTACATTTTATATACCAGTACTTGTTCTTTCGGCGGCTAGTCAAATAAATGTGAGTTTTATTCTCTCTCTCTCTCTCTCTCTCTCATACATATACACAGCTCAGACACACACACAAGCAGACATATCACATGCACATACATAGCGCAGAAACACACACACACAATGTACACATAAAGTAGCACAGACACACACACAATGTTTGCATAAAGTTCACACACACTAACAGAGCAAACAGACACATTACACATGCATACATAGCGCACATACACAAAGCTCAGACAAACACACAAGTAGACATATACATACATACAAAGCACACACAAACACACACTCATGGCCGGGTCAGCAGGCCAAAGCAGAGAAATACAGAGCAAGTCAGAACAAGCCACTACATGACACTGATAGACAGGGCAAAAGGCATACAACAACACACACACACACACACACACACTTCCAGTCTTGCGCTAAACCTTTTACTAATATTTGTATTATTATTAAGCATGCACACTCGCGTAGATAAGTCATATCCATAAATATGTACACAAAATTGCAGTAGAATTGGCACTTTCCTACAATCCGATAGGTAAACCTAGGATATCCAAGGTTTCCCAGGACCGAGGTAGCAAGGGTCACGGATCTCGTCCAAAAGGTCCCTAGAGTGTGGCCGTCTCAAGCCCAGACAAAACAGAGAAAAGGTAGGCATAGAAAGATAAGGCAGCCAGGCAAAACAAGAGAGAGAAAAAATATATATATATTTAAACATAAATAAATAAAATATAGTAAACAACAGATAAAAAGGCAGACCTAGGAATGGCGAAGACAGAAAGGGTAGGCCTATTCTGTTTTGCTAATATTTATTAGCAAAACATAATATAATAATACTACTAAGCATATAAAGGAATCATAAGGCACGGAGTAGGAGAATAGCAAGGAAAGGCACAAGGCAAGGCAAGGCATAGACAGGCAAGAAAGTACTAGACAGGCTAATGAGTGGATATAACAAAGACCAGGGATCGTGCCCAAAAGACCCCCTTAGGGAAGCAGTCTCAAGGCAAGATAAAATATATAAACGAAAAACATTCGAAGAGAACACGTAAAAACGCAAACCGTATATGCCAAATATAGCAATGCAAGGAAAAAACCCTCAAAGAGTATAAGAAATGGTAAGAAAGGAAAGGCAAGACAAGAAAGGGTAAGGAAGGGAGGGCAGAGAACGGCAAGAAATGGTAAGGGAAGAAAGGCAGAGAAAGGCCAGCAAGGGTAAGAAAGGAAAGGCATAGAAAGGCAGAGTATGGCAAAAAGGCTTAGAAAGGAAAGGCAAAGATAGGCTAGAAAGGCCAAATAAAGAAAGACAAAGATAGGAAAGGCAAAGAGGACAAGAAAGAGTAAGAAAAGAAAGGCAAGCAAGGGTAAGAAAATAATAACAAAGGAAGAGTAAGAAAAGAGAGGTCGAGGAAGGCAAGACAGTAAAGACAAGAAAAGGCAGAGAAAGGCCAGAAAGGGTAAGGAAGGGAGGGCAGAGAAAGGCAGGAAAGGGTACGGAAGGGAGGGCAGAGAAAGGCAGGAAAGAATAATCAAGGAAATACAGAGAAAGGGTTAAAAAGGCAAGCAAACGGTAAGAAAGAAAAGGCAGGAAAGGGTAAACAAGGAAAGGTAGCAAAAGGCAAATAAAGGCCAAAGTATACAGTAAAGGTTACAGAGGGATCTTGCCCAAAAGACCCCCCGAGGGAGACAGTCTCAAGCCCACCAGAATACATAATTAATGAACCCCCAGGGGGGAACAAAACCACGGGGCTTTTTTTCGGGTCATTTTTTCACGCAATTCATCGTCCAGAATTTTGTTTTATATGTGGATATACTATACCTTGTTTCAGATAAGAAGGCCTGACCTCTTGAACATTAACCTCTATACCTCAGAAACTACTAGAGTAATAGAGTTATTAATTCTACCATATGGGAAAGGTCAGCCAGAGAATAGGTGTGGAGATTTACAGCCCATTTACTCTAGCCCTTTTCGAGTTACAGAGGTTAGGGTTCGCGATCTCTGGCCTACCTTTTTGGAACAGGGTATAGAATCTTCAGTATGATAGTTAAAAGGGGTCAAGTTTCGATAAGAATTTAAGTCCTTAAGGAATAGGACGTGTTGTGACAGTTAACTCTGGCTAATGTTAGACGATTTTATCAGATTACGGAGGGTTTATGGAAGTCAAGAGGGCAAACTGAGTTAGTATTTACCCTTTGATGCCAACAGATCCTTCCTAACTTGCATAAAATCGTCTATTGATAGCCAAAATGCGTCATGATCATCAAGGGGTTAACTGCTGGTAACATTTAGGAATATGCAGACACAAACTATGTCATTTAAGGGGAGATGGGTCGTTTTTCCGGTCCCCTTTATCCCTCGTGTTAAGCCCCATTTTTTTTTTTGAGATTATAAGACGTTCGGTCCATTAGTTTGGCGATTTTAACACCTTTCACCCAATTTTGTTGTCAATCTTAAGACCTTTCGTGCCATTTAGGTGTCGAGCGACAGCGAGCCTGACATTTTTCTACCGAAAAATTTACAAATTTATCTTGAAGGGGGGTCTAAGGGATGTGTTTCTAAGCTTGATGGAGGTCTAGCGAGGACACTAATAAATAAATGAATAAATACATTAATATACCGGTACCATAAAAAAACGGCCCATCTCCGGTGACTGAATTCATACCTAGTTATATTCCAGAATCTGCCTGACAATAATGACAAACAAAGCAATAATATGAGTGTTCTCCACATTTCAAACATTAAACCCTTCACTAGGAGAGGTCATTCGTATGATATATAATAGTTTTTGCTCGAATACAAATAAACAATGAATTGTGGTTGTATTCTAACCCTATAACTGCCAGAGATGGATTTACTGATTTGCATAAATTACTCTTGACATTCGCCAGTATGAATTAAAATGACCCCGATGCCAACAGAACATTATTATATTTTTGTAGTATTGTTAACACTAGACGATTCAATTAAGCTTAACCCATTTAGTACCGGTGCCGTCCTTTTAACTATATTGTGGCTACAATTAGACGATTTTATTCAGTTTAAAAAGGGCCTACAACAATTACCAGGCTTCGTAGCCTACTATCTCACTTCACTCTTTTTGCTACCACAGATCCTTCTTAAACTGCACAAAATCGTCTAAATATAGTTAAGCAAAAATTACGAAGACGTCGCCGGTACAAAAGGGGTTAATGATGACCAAAAATACATATAAATAAATAAATAAATAAATAAATAAATAAATAAATAAATAAATAAATATATATATATATATATATATATATATATATATATATATATATATATATATATATATATATATATATATATACCGGTATATATATATATCCTATGTACTGTATATATATATATATACCGGTATATATATATATATATATATATATATATATATATATACTGTATATATATATAACTAGAAACAAAAAAAGTGAATTATCTGTCCATCTACTGTCCAGCGTGGTTCTTGACATTTCCAGGTTTTCCAGGGAGGTATTTCACAAATCCTAACAGCTCACAAACAAACGAAAGGTCGGAAACAATCTCTCCATCCATCAGCCAATCTAAAACACTTCTGTACCGACGACGCCTTTTTAATTTAATGTTAGCTATATTTAGACGATGTTGGACAGTTGAACAAGGATCTGTCAGTAAAAAGGGTTAAGCGAGATAGTTCGAAGCCTGTTAATTGCTGGAGGCCACTTTTAAACTGAATAAAATCGCCTAATAGTAACCAGCATAAAGTTAAAAGGACGGCACCGGTACAGAAGGGGTTAAAGTAATCCATCACTATACGGTCACAGGATAGGCAGCTATATTGCCAACATTATAACACATTCTAAATGGTCACAACTAGATACCTCTGTT
>CM064514.1:61378513-61396623 GCA_032716605.1 Paralithodes platypus
CTCTTTGTGACATCTAGGTTTGCCTTTTTGGTTTTTAATTTAATTCCATTTCCGCGAGTTTGATTAGTATTGTTTAATGTGAATAGTGCATTTACATCGACTTTGTCGAAACCTTTTAGTATCTTAAAGCACTCAATAAGCTGATCCCTCAACCTCCTCTTTTTTAATGAGAACAGGTTCAATCGTTTAAGTCTTTCTTCATATGGTTTATTTCTTAATGAGGGTATCATCTTCGTCGCTCTACGCTGTACTAACTCGAGTCTTACAATGTCCTTGATCAGATAAGGTGACCAGAACTGCACACCATATTCAAGGTGGGGCCTCACCATACTTTTGAACAGTGGCACTATTACGTTTTCATGTGTATATGTAAATTTCCGTTTAATAAAGCCCAATGCTATGTTTGCACTTATTAAACGAAAATTTACATATAAACATGAAAACGTAATAGTGCCACTGTTCAAGAGAGAGAGAGAGTTAGATAGATAGATATAATTATAAGGATATACAGAGGTGTATATATAGATATGTTTAGTAGGGACATAGTTAATATCTATACAGTAGATAAACACATTGGAACACATCACTATGGTAGCATAGGCTATATGGCATAAATTGGTAGATAATGAGCAGCTAGAAAATGCTAACATTGTATACGGAGACATTAAAAAAAAAAAAAAAAAAAAAAAAAAAATATATATATATATATATATATATATATATATATATATATATATATATTAAAGACATATCACTAGGTTAGACACGAGAGCTCCCTAAACAAATATATTAGTTATAGGTGTATTCTATAACATTTGAAGGGTGTTACCAGTACCATAACGAATTAACTATACACAATTGAATGGTTAATGTTTGAACGAATTTTGTTGTAATAATTTAACCCTTAATCAATATTTTGTCTTTTCAAACCATACTAAACAAATCGCATACCTTGCCACTCACACACCTATACATAAGTTTACACACACACACACACACACACTGTCACTAATTATTTTCTACCATAACCTCTCTCTCTCTCTCTCTCTCCCATAACAACCATCTCTCAATCACTCTCACTCTCTCTCTCTCTCTCTCTCTCTCTCTCTCTCTCTCTCTCTCTCTCTCTCTCTCTCCTAACTTCCAAGCTAGGGTGGGTGGTGGCAAAGTTAGCTAAATCCCTCCCTTCAAACTGGGCCGTCAACTTTTACCCTGATTAACCTTAATACCCCCCCAGGGCTCCCAGAGGTGATCATCATTAAGCTACACAAAATCGCTTGCCGGTAGCCTAAAATATAAATAATAACAAATCGAAATGAGTGAACAAATCGGTGGTAACAATTATCCCCTTTAGCACCTGTGTTATTTTATTTTATTCGACTACTTTATTCAGTTTATAAGAACCTCTAAAAATTATAGGCAAAGTTGATTAATTAGCAACCCATACAACATTGAGAAACATTAATATGTTCAATTGATTATTATGTTTTATCTTATTACATTTATTTTGTAAGCTTTGTACAGTTGCTCACATACGTTCCATTCTTCTCCGTGAGCTTATGCATAGAAATATAATGCACATGATTGAATTACGAATATAGTTTTTCTTATGCAGTGGTTAACTCATCTGACTTAGCAACAGATAATGAAAAGAAAACACAGTCACAATTCATTCATACTAATTTTACTTCCATACATAAGAATCGACGAGGAACAGAACTTGCGTGGGCGACTGTACGTTTGAGTGTTGTAAATTTCACACCCGATAACTGTGGGCCATTATTTAGATATTTTCGTCGTAGCTCAAATAAAACAAATTCGAGTATCACATATATTACTACTTTTAATGCGTTTTATTACATATTATTTTGCGTATAATAAAAAAAACGTAAATTTTCCATAAACTTCCACCACCCCGAAAAGATTAAAAAACAACAACAATAATAGTAATGAATAAATACAAATAATATATAAGCAATATATAAATACAAGTCTTGGTTTGGAATGTTATTTTGTAATTACAAAAGCGAAAAAACAACTTCATAAGCGATCCTGTACTAACCCTTTGTTCATACGAATGCTCCTATTATTTTCCATTTGACACTTATGCAAACGTATTCAACTAAAATAATTTATGTATGTATTTCTTCCTTTTTTCTTTATTATTGCATGTATCATTATATTTTGTAGTCATGTCATTTTAATATATGT
Organism: Paralithodes platypus; assembly: GCA_032716605.1. NCBI lineage: Eukaryota > Metazoa > Arthropoda > Malacostraca > Decapoda > Lithodidae > Paralithodes > Paralithodes platypus. Next base: position 61,380,725 of record CM064514.1, read on the forward strand.
ACTTTTTAATAACAAATCTATCCCAGCTGTGGACAGAAGTCGTACGAAAAGAGCTTGCGAGTCTGCCCTGGAAACATAAAAACAGGGTTCACTTTTGAGAGTTAATCGAAATTTATCCCCTTTATAAAAATGAGTTCTCTAAATTACGCAGGATCTCTGAGTCTTCTCTGAGGTTAAGGTTACATATAAAGGTCAGAGGTAAAGGTTATTTATTATCTGAGCCGATGAACAGGAATCATACGTGTACAGGTATGGTGTAGACACACGGAAGTGCAAAATCTGAAATTTAATTAAACTTGACTCGGTGAGACTGCCATATTCATGTTAATGAATTTTGTGATTGCCCAAGGCTTGACAATTATAATATTTAAAGATGACAGACATAGCAAAAACTATCACCAACTTATAATTGTCATTTATTAATCTATTTTTAATAATTTCACACCAACACCAAACATCTCCAATTAAATTAATGAAAGCATGTGATCCAACGGGATTTGAACCTGGGTTGCCACACACATATTATTAAACACTAACCATTACACAATCAAGATGGTGATGGGCTGGTCTATCAGAGTGAGAGCTGAGCGATCTCTGCCATACCCATAGCTTACTCTGACTGTTCCTTTTACTTATATATCTTCTAGATCTCAAGTGACGGCGTCTTTTCCGTGGATCGACCTCCCTACTGCCAACCTAAAAGTTGGCAGATTGGGAGCCAAAGCGTCACATTTTTCCCTTGCCCCTCAACTTTCCCTTCATAATTGCTGAGGGGCACAGGGCCTTGGGTGGGGCTTTGGTTTCTCGGGCGTTTCCGCGCCCTCCTCAGCTCCCTGCCTTAGAGTGGCTTCGGTCACCTGGGTTTTGTTAGTGGTAAGCAGGGAGGGTTTTGTGGGGGCGCTCTATGGCCTTGGCCTTGCTCGGGACCTTGGGGCTGTTCGGCCAGGCAGCCTGGGGAACAACAACAACACAATCAAGACAGTTATCAAATGCGAGTACCACCATTAAAGTAATTGTAATAATATATAGTTATAATATATTTTTCGACGCAGTTATCAGTATCACATAAATTATATCATGTGTCATTTATGAAATTGTCTTTTTAGTTACAGAAATATCTAAATATCCCTCTTCCTATGACTTAAACTGTTTGGAGCCCCGTGTGTCCAGACATTCTAACTCTAACGCACCTTAATTTTGGCTCGCTATCACTCTTTCAACTCTGGGGGACACACTTGTTGCAGTCACCATTGCCTTCTGTCTCCTTCATACACATATGAAAAAAAATCGAAATTATTGTTTTCTTTCATCATTATTTCATAGGGCCATGTCATCGACATGATTGATGGGTTTAGAAACAGCATTACTAATTTTTACCTTCCTCATACACTCGGGGGGCACGTGGGGTCTGTGCAGTCTGTGTGTCTTGTTTAACTCTATCCTTTCGCTTCATCTCTTAATCTAACCTCGGCATCTAGTTCCGCCTATGACCCCCCCCCCCCCTTTGCATTTGTTTGTTGTTTCTGATTTCTGTTGTTTTTCCTTCTCATCCTTGATCTTTTATTCTGGCATGCATGCCTCTCTCTCTCTCTCTCGCTCTCTCTCTCTCTCTCTCTCTCTCTCTCTCTGTGAACAAGGCCAAGAAGAGCATTAAGACTTAAGAAATAGTAACTTTATCTTTAAAAGTAGAACATCACAGTACCATTATTCAAAAGCATAGTTAGGCCCCATATTGAGTATGGCATGCAGTTATGGACTTATCTGAACAAGGACATTAGAAACTCGAGCCAGTAAAGCCGTAGAGCGACACATTTGATACTGTCACTGAAAAATATAACCTATCACGAAAGACAAGAATAAAATAAAGTTTTCACTTTAAGACAAGAAGATGATTGAGGTCAATTAATCGAGTGTTTCAAGATACGAAAGAGTTTTGACAAAATTGATGCAATAAAACAGATCCCAATAAAAACAAAACAAAAATCATCAACTCGCGGAAATGGCATGAAATTAAAAAAAAAACATGAGGGTGAACCTCAATATTACAAAGCATCTTTTCACCTACAGCGTGGTCAACGAATGGAACAATTGCCAGGGAAAGTGGTACAATGAGACACAATTGGCGCATTCAATAGACGGTTATACATTCATTTCGAATAGATTGGACTAATGTAGATCTTATAAGTACAATAGTAATAACAATAAAATATGTATCAGTAATGCACATTATTTCTAAACTTCGATCTTTTCCAAATATATTTTATGCCGATCTAAGCTCTAGGGAATGGTGGGTGGGGTAAGAATGTTCTGCTTTGCAGTCCTTATTTTCCACTTAATAGCAATTGCTACGTTAGACTGCCTAGTAGGGACCGCAAGGTCTGCGCAGTCTGTGTAATTCTCTCACTCTCACTCTCACCCACTCACTCACTCACACTCTCACTCTCACTCTCTCTCTCTCTCGTCTCAGCAGGGCATGTACTGATGGGGAAATTATCAGGCCAAAGGGGGCCAGAAGGGGGGCCGGGAGAGGAGGGGGGCAGAAATCAACCAACCACTTTGATAGCTCTCCCCTTATACCTGATTTCCTATGCCTCCGGGGTCTCTAACTGTCGCCTTTAGGATGGAGCGACGAGAGAGTTTTTTTTTTTCTCGATTTTGTAAAGGAGGATCGTGTTTATTTGTATTACATATTATTTTACGATATGTATTTAGCTTTCGTTTTCCATAGGCATAGTGTCTTTATTTCTGCTGAATTACATTATGTTATTACCATTATTGTCGAGATAATTCATGCAAATTTCGTCTATTACTTAATTATATTTTAGTAGTTTTGTCCGTATCTGATGTACAAGCGATATGGTCAACAAGGGCAATTGGAAATAAAGAACATAGCACAAATGTAAATGCTTTAGCTAAATAACATCCTCTACTGTCAGCCACATTAGGAGAAACAAAAACTCATTAAAATAAACAATAATCATGGAGTAGGTGGTGACGGACATTTTAGCTCATGATACTAACAAGTGATTGTTTTAAGTTTAGCGAACATTTTGCACATAAGGTCTTAAAATTGACAAAGAAAATGCGACGAATTGTCTTAAAATCGCCAAGCTAATGGGGATAACATCTTTAAAATATCAAACCTAAAGGGTGATAACATGAGGGAGAAGAGGGCCCAGAAAGAAAAAAAAATACAATCTTACGAGCAAGAAGAAGGAGAATATGTTAAAGGGCGAAAGAAATAATGGGGCTGCCTAGATACAATTATTTGACTTCGATTTACAGTTTCTCATCTTAAGGGGATGGGCGTAATTATTTGCATATTAATGTATTTTGTCATTATTCTTTTTAGTTTCCTTCTTAAACCTCCATCAAGCTTAAAAAACATCCTCAAGACCCCCCTTCGATATGAAGTTGTACATTTTATGGCCGGTACCTTTAAAATTACAGGCTCGAGTTCGCTCCCCAGGAAAATAATCGACATCTAAATGGCATGAAAGGTCTTAATATTGACAGAAAAATGGGGCGAAAGGTCTTATATTCGCCAAACTAATGGGCCGAACGTCTTATAATCTGAAAATTATTGGAGTAATATAATTTAAGGTGAGATGGTTGTTGATTTTGCTGGCCCCTCTTCTCCCTCATGTTTAGCCCCATTAGTTTTCAGATTTTAAGACGTTCGGTCCATTAATTCGGCGTTTTAATGATTTTTCGCCCCATTACGTGCCATTTAGGTGTCCTTTTTTTCCTGGCGAGCGAAAGCAAGCCGGAAACTTAGGAGGAGCGACCCGAAAAATGTACAAATTTATCTAGAAGGGGGATCTTGGTGATGTTTTAGGGAGGAAACTATAAAAAACATTCACTAAATAAATATATCGACCAAAAAATAAACCCACCCACCATGGTAGACTTACTATATAATTATGTTGTTTATTGGATGACAAATATAGCTGACAGGGCTAGATTTCGAACCGTACAGGCAGGAGGTCCAGTCACCTACACCACCGCGAGAGTTAAAAGAAGGAATTTGATACTTCTATCAGTATTCCTTCCCAACTCGAAACTGATGGGGGACAGACTGTCTTTTAATCGAAATCCGGCTGCCCTAAGCATGACAAGTTGTTTATTGGATGACTATGTTTCTTTTTCAGCTGGCGATAAATGTAAACCCTTAGCAGATAATTTCTCGATACTTGATGGAAAAATATGAAACTACTATGTTTCTATATCATATTAAGACCAAATATACATAATTAACACCATATTTCACTACACAATCTTCAAAATAACTGCGAAATCTTGATAGGAACGTTGCAATTTACCGTCAGTTGAAAATAAACAGACTATATAGTAATTATACCATGTGGCGAACTATGGACTCCGAGTGTACATCAACCATGATCGCCTAATGTGGACTTCCGGCCATAGAGTAGGTTCCGACCCCATTACAGGCGGAAATAGGCCCTATATCCTGGTGACTGAGGGGCGAGTTTGGGTTATTTATGCACGAGTGGTATGCTGATAGATTGACAGATGGATAGAAAGACAAAATTGTTAATAGTTAATAGATAAACAAGATACAGTATAGAGAGGCAGCCACGAGCATAACAATATATAAATTAATACATATATATATATATATATATATATATATATATAATTTTTAATTATATATATATATATATATATATCTATATATATATAATATATATATATATATATATATATATATATATATATATAGAGAGAGAGAGAGAGAGAAGAGAGAGAGAGAGAGAGAGAGAGAGAGAGAGAGAGAGAGAGAGAGAGAGAGAGAGAGAGAGAGAGAGAGAGGCTGATAAACATATTGATTACAAAAGTTAGTAGCTAATTCAAATTTCCAATAAATAATAAGGATTATTGGTATGGTATAAACACGATAGATCACAAAACTAAATAATTAACTGTGCTGAGTATATCAAAATATATATAAATATCAAGTACGATTCCAAAACTCAGCACATCAAAATATATATAAATAATTAAATATCAAGTACGATTCCAAAACGGGGGGTAGATTCCATTCAGACAGGAGAGGATATGGCCAATATTATATGGATAGTTTTTTTTTTCGGAAACTGGTAGACCATAAAGTAAATAGCCAGAGCAATCCACATATTTCATTACCAACATATAAAACAGGGAAAGATCATGACATGGATGTCCATAACTTAAGGGGAAGGGAGTTGCTTTTTCTCCCTCATGATTCGTCCCATTACCTTTGAGATTTTAAGACATTCGTTCCATTAGTTTGGCGATGTTAAGACCTTTCGACTTTCATTCCATTTCCTTGTCAATATAAAGACCTTTCGTGTCATTTAGGTGTCGACTTTTTTCTGACAAGCGATAGCGAACCTATAATTCTATGAAGTAACGGCCTTCGGTCGAGACAATTTTCTACCGAAAATTTTACACATTTATCTTAAAGGGGGGGGGGGGTAGGGTTTTATTTTTGTTTAAGCTTGATAGAGGTATAGTGAGGCTACTATATAACATGTGAATAAATCAATAAATAGACCCAAAAATATCCACTACCCCCTGATGTATATTCTGACACGGCAAGGAAAAGTAAATTGCCAATGTCGGTCCTCTATGAAATGTGTTGTCCCCTCATAGGTCTCAGAATGCAATAATTTCTTGGGAATATAATTTATGTAAAACTAAGGCTATATTTACTGATACAGGAACGCACATGGAGACTGATTAATGGACGAGTGCGCGCGAGCGCACACGCACACACACACACACACACACACACACACACACACACACACACACACACACACACACACACACACACACACACAAAGGCGCCACCGTTTACCCTTACCAACACCAGAATTTTTGTCGAATTTAATGGAGAAAAACAAAATTGATTTAAACACTGAAACGCATAAGAATCAAAACAGACCACTAAATTTATCGGACACCATGTCAACAATATGGCGGCCGAGTTGGGACCAAATGACCGTTCCATCTCCACTGTAGGGTCACCGGAGACTGGCCCTTGTCTTATCCCAGGCCGCCATATTGTTGACTCGCAAACACGGGAAATGATGTTGGCACAGCGGGGGTCGCGTTTCCGGGGAACAGCGCCCCCTTCTCTCTCTTCCCCCCCCTCCCCCCCCCCCCCCCCCGACCCGACCCGCTAGTGGTAAACATGGTCAAATGATACGGTGCTTGGTTGGTACTGGTGCGTTCCTGATGGAGAAATAATTGCGTGATTTGGAAGATGATAATGTTGTTGAGAAAAATAGAAAACATGAAAGCATATAACTGATGAATACAACATAAAGAAATAAAAAAGAAACAATAGGAAGAAAAAAGAAAAAAGAAGTAAAATAGCGAATACAACATGAAAAAAAATAAAAAAGTAGGAAGGAAACAACAAGATTCAAGGAGACAAAAAGATTCAAGAAGTAACAGCCCCCCCCCCCCCCCCAACCGAGTGATATACTGTACATAGTCTAACAATACAGTGGTTGGTTAATGTTGTCGATGGGGGAAGGGGGGTGGGGTGGGTCGGTCACTATACATAGTAAACTACATCCTCTTCCTGCCCTCACCTTTCCTTATAACCGTCGACCAGTAAGACAGGATTTGGTAAAAAAAAAAAAAAAAAAAAAAAAGGAGAGAGAGAGAGAGATGGAAAATATACGGTGAATGAAATTATGTATAATTATATAACACAAAAAAACCGCATACAAAACCAGAACAAAAGTAGAAGAAAAAATAACAATACAGATAAGAACAAGAAACACAAAGAACAATAACATTACCCGGTAAGAACAAGACAAACAATAACAGTAAGAACAAGCAATGTGAACACGAACCAAAAGAAAGAAAAAACAAGAGAACAATAACACGAATAACGATAAAAATATGAAAACAAAAACAACAACCGATATATTAAGAAACCAACAACAATAACAACAAGAAGAACCTGGACTCTACTTATTTGGTCCACGAAATATGTTCGTGAAATAATTTTTGACATAAAAGTTTGCTATCCACACTTTCATTCCAAATTTCTGAGAAAACATGATTCCCCTAGATAAAGATTTGCATTTATACACTAGCGTTCAAGGAAAAGAGCAGAACAGCTGCAAATTCAATATCCAACTAATTTCATCACGGTAAACGGAGTAAAGGGGTGGGTGTTAGAAGAAGGAAGAAGAAGAAGAAGAAGAAGAAAGAATAGTGTAGAGGAAGGAAGACGGCAGCGATTAGTTATACCTTGTTCCAAATTAGTAGTCCAGATATCCTGAACTCTAACCTATGTAACTCAAAAAGGGCTAAAACAAATGGGCTGTAATATTCCACACCTATTCCCCGGCTGACCTTTCCCGAATGGTAGTAAATATTTGCTCGATGGCTCAAGTCGTTTGTGAGGTATAGAGGCTAATGTTCAAGAGCTTTGTCCTACTTACTTGGAATAAGGTATTGGAGGTGTGTGAAGGGTAAGGGAAGAAGAGAATGGGGGAATAGAGAGAGAGGACAGATCATAAGAGAATTGAAGAGAGGGAGGAGGGTGCAAGGGGTGAGTGAAGTACAGCTGGTGAGGGGGAAGGGAGCAGTGGGAGGGGGGAGAGTGCAAAGGGAGCAGTGAGAGGGGGGAGGGTGCAAGGGGTGGGGAAAGTGGAGCAGTGGGGGGGGGAAGTGGAGCAGTGGGAGGGGGAATGGAGCAGTGGGAGGGGGGGATGGAGCAGTGGGAGCAGTGGGAGGGTGGAGGGTACAAAGGGAGGGGGAAGGGAGCAGTGGGAGGGGGAAGGGAGCAAAGGGAGGGGGAAGGGAGAAGTGGGAGGGGGAAGGGAACAGTGGGATCGGGGAGGGTGCAAAGGGAGGAGGAAAGAGAAGTGGGAGGGGGAAGAGAGCAGTGGGAGGGGGAAGAGAGCAGAGGGAGGGGGAAGAGAGCAGAGGGAGGGGGAAGGGACCAAGGAAGGGGGACCGGGATCTTTTAGGATGGACAACCCTTTCCCTCACATATTATAATTGCTTCCGTCTGGGTCCCGGCCTTCTTTGTCAGTGTGGGCCGCTGGACTGGCCACCCTTCAGTAAATATATACTGGACAACTGAAGCTATCCTCTGCCCTTCTTAATATAAACTACACCCACATCCATATTGCTAAACTTTATCACAGTAAAACGTTTCGATTTTATGAACTAAATGCGTAGGCTATAGGTGTTAACACATCTACTTCCTTTAAACAAAACACATTTTCATTCAGCCTCTCCTAGATAATAGTTAAGGCAGTTTGGATACAAGCAGGCTCGTAAGGATCAGGCTGTTGTTGCTTGTTTTCCTTTGTTAAATTTCCATATAACTTCTGAACATTACGGCATATACTGTAAATTTTATAATATATTTTAAAATATCTCTATGCCCAAATACATACACAAATGACACACGCAGGATTATTCAGTTTAACTTTTTCGACCCTCCCTACATATTTAAGGGGGGTCACCTTTTTTGTTTTCTCTTTCTCTCCTTTTCTCTCTTTTTCTGGTTTGTATCCATTCGGCCCCATTCAGCCAACTGTTTTAAGACGTTTATCACCATCCAGGTGTTGATTTCTTCCTGGCAAGCGATAGCGAGCCAGCATTGTGTGGAGAAATCCGGCTTCGCCGGAGATTTTTTTTTCTATTGAAAAATGTAAAAATTTAGCTTGCTGTCAATACAAATATACTGTATATATGTGCTGGCTCGCTACCGCTTGCCAGGAAAATATTGACTCCTGAATGGGGGTAAACGTCTTCAAACAGTAGGCTGAATGGGGCCGAATGAATACAAGCCAAACAGAGAAGGAGAGAAAGAGAAAACAAGCGAGGTGGGCCCCCTTAAGAGTACACACGTTAGCATCATGATTTTTGCAATACAGTTTACTCAATCCAGGTCAGCTGATACTGGAGACTAAGCTGTCGACGTAATATTTATTGTTATAAGAATTATTGAGATTTATGTGGTCCCCAAAATGGTTACATGGCGACAAGTCCGATCCCTGTATACTAAGTGGGCAAAAAGTGGATAATATGTGAGGGTTTACTGATGGATAGGATTGGGTACGTTGATAGGTCTTTGGAAACAGTATATATATATTTAAATATATTTGACTATTTATGTATCCATTTACCTATCCATCTACCCATCTGTTCATCTCTTTCTCGCTTTTTCTTCTATGCTGTTCTTTCTTCCGCTTTTTTTGTTTTGGGGTTCTGCAATTTCTACTAAAATTAAGTCCTGCCCCTTATGTGTGGTATCAGTATCTACGTTTTATCTACGTCTCTCTCTCTCTCTCTCTCTCTATATATATATATATATATATATATATATATATATATACCCACTTTATAAACATCTCTCTCTCTCTCTCCTTCTATCCATCTATCTACCATCTACAGTATATATACAACAACCTCTCTCTCTCTCTCTCTCTCTCACTCACTCTCACTCACTCTCACTCTCTCTCTCTCTCTCTCTCTCTCCTGTAAATAAATATACATATAACGTTAATTCTTTTTTCTCTCTCCCTCCACCCTTCTCTCCCTCTCCGTGTCAGCAGCAATTGCGATTCTCTTCCTGTCTCTCTCTTTCCCTTTTCAACGCCAATTCTTTTCCAATTTCTAACTCGCCTTATTTCTTTTCTTGACTTTGAAGTATGCTTGGGTCTTTCGATGTCCGTTTATGCTTTTCTTTTCGCCTCTCGTTCGGTTTCAGATATTCCTTTCTTCTCTGCATCGTTTGATATACATTTCTTCTCCGTTTTCCTTCCCCCATTTTGTCGATCTTAAACGTCGGATATCTTTCTGTTTTGCATCTTTGTATGTGAAGTATACAGTATATATATTATTTATTCCGTTTTCCTCCTCCCAGTTTGTTGATAATAGTTATATCGCCGTAATATTTTGTTATGTTAACTACGGTATTTGTCTGTATATTTGTCCTATTAATTTGGTACTTGTTATTCCGTATGCGTTTGTTTCTCTGTATATACTGTAAGAGAGAGAGAGAGAGAGAGAGAGAGAGAGAGAGAGAGAGAGAGAGAGAGAGAGAGAGAGAGAGAGAGAGAGAGAGAGAGAAGCGAAGATAACGTGTATACGTTTACCATTTTCTTACACTTTTAGACGTTGGTAAGATCATTCCTTCATATAATTACTAGACATCGACTTAGACATCTACTGCCTATCTATCGACCCGTCATATTCTCACAGGTACAGTCGGTATAATAAGTGATGTCTCAGAACCAAGTCTGTTTCAATCAATTATAATTGGTATCAGCAATGTCTAAAACTTGATTTATTCGTTTCGAGTGAGATATACAAGCATGTTCCTACACTTACCCACCCTATTCAACATCTTACATACATTAATACAGCACAGAGAGAGCCAAACGTAATGACAGGTGAGACATGACATTAATTAGCGCCACTGTACAGTACACACAAGAGCACAACCCCCACACTAAGTCAATAAAGAGTAGGTGTTTGTTGACAAACACACTCCTTATTTCCCTAGGCTCTAGAAATAAACTTAGTTATTCTAATCCGTGTTTTCCTACCCAACCTAAGAATAATAATTAATATAAAATATAATGATATTAATATTTAAAATAATAATAATTAAAAATATAATAGTAATTTTTTTTTTTTTAATTATTATCATTATTAGTATTAATTTATTCTCATTATCGGGTGAAAAACTTATAATAATATACAACAAAACATAAAAATAGTCACCGGTGCCCCGGCCGGATCTCCACTTATGGTAAAATTAATAGAATAAATAATTACTTAAATTAAAATAATTAGGTATTAAACAAATAGTAATAACAATCCCAATAACATAGATGTTACGATAAGTTCATAGTTTTCAGAAATTTTCGGAATTTTATTGAGGGGTTTTGGTTATATATTTTTGGTTTAATAATAATCGCCCGTATCTCCTCCCTCTAGGATTTGCAAGCGTTTGACCAAATTAATCAATCAGAGACCATTACCCATCTTCCTTGTTCATGGGGAGACGGTAACCGCCGGAAAACTTTTCAACCTGAGCGGGGATTGAACGCGAGTCTGCTGGGATGGTAGGCAGAAACCGTATCAACGGCAGATTATTTACAATTACAATTATCAAAACTTAATACTCAGTATATTAAATATGAAAACAATCGGGTTAAACATTTCAAATTATTATATGTGTTTTTCCTTACATGAATTATGCAGTAAAGTCCAGTATAAATTAAAAGCATCAGCAATATCAATAAAATCATTTTTTTATTTTGATAAGAGTGACTAGGGTCACTAGGATTTTAAACCAGAGGAACAGCTTTAGTGCTCGATTTCCATCTAGACTGAATATGTAAAACAACAACACACACACAACACTAAACAACAACACACAAATAAACACACAACCGCAATTAAAGGTATACAATCGAAAAATATTACCAACAAGAAATAAAAACGTACAAAATAAACTAAAAACCCCCCACATCGGAACACAATTAAAGGTATACACACAACACAATGCAATACAAATATAAACAAATATACTAATAAACCAAACATTAACAAAGATACTAACGACATTAACAAACATACACATAAGCACAATTAAATTCATACAAACGAACATAATGATAACCAAACATAAACGAATATAATAAGAATAATAAAGGCGAGAACTATTATAGAGTAAAGGAACAACCACCACCACCACCACCAGCACCTCAGGGGACGGCTATTGTACTCAAGAAGAACTCCAGGAGGGGGGGACAACACTCACTCTCAATTAACACGGCCACGAGATTATTAACAACTTCCTGACATCCGGTGCTGAGAGGGGAGTGGGAGAGATAGAGGGGGAGGAAGGTAAGGGGGAGGGAGGGGTACAGAGAAAGGGAGGGAGGGAGGGGTGGTGGGGCGAATAGATTGGCTACCGTAAACACACGGATGAAAGAGAGAGAGAGAGAGAGAGAGAGAGAGAGAGAGAGAGAGAGAGAGAGAGAGAGAAGAGGACAGGATGAGAGAGAGGAGACACGAGGAGAGAGAGAGAGAGAGAGAGAGAGAGAGAAAAGAAAAGAAAAGTACAAACTAAAGACGTACAGCAAGAAGGAATAGAAGATATAGAGGAAAAGACCGATAAAGATGAATATGATTAATGTGATAAAGAGAAGAGGGAAGATAAATGAAAACATGGAAGAGAGAGAAACGAAAGAAAAAAAAGACACACTAGAGACGTACAACAAGAAAGCATATAAGAGAGTGGAGAAGAAAATGGGAGATACAGACGAAAGTGACGAATACTGTGATAAAGAGAATGGGAAAGGTGAAGAACAAACAAGAAGGAATAGAAGAGAGTGGAGAAGAAAATGGGAGATACAGACGAATATGACGAAGAGAGTAGGGAAGATGAAGAACCAGACGGAAGTAGGAAAACAATGCATAAAACAGAAAAGGATTGTTAAAAGAAAGCAAAGAAAGAAAATAAGAGGGGAAGAGACTGAAGATGGCTTTAATGGTGTGTGTGTGTGTGTGTGTGTGTGTGTGTGTGTGTGTGTGTGTGTGTGTTGTTGTGGAGGCGGCGGCAGCATAGGAAGGAAGGAAGGAAGGAAGGAAATAATTACTTAGGTCTGTGGGCGTTAGTGTGTGTTGGGACTTGGCAAGCTTGTATATAACGCTATCGTCACCCCCCTCCCTAAACTCCCCCTACCTCTCTCTAACCCCCTAACCCCCATTTACAACCTCCGCCCACCTCGCGTTTCTCTCACCCTCACCCCTTCCCTTTCAACCGTATCTTCTCTTTACCCCCCCCTCCCATCTCTCTCTCCCCCATCACCCTCACCCCTATCCCCCTCCTCCTCCCGTTAGCGCCCCTTTCTTTTCCCCTCTTTATAACCACCAATTATATGTTCCCAGCTTCCTCCTCCTTTCCTGTATCACTCTCACACCCCTACCAAAGCCCCCATCCTCAGTCTACATCCCCACCTGTCTCTCTCTTACCACCAAGGCATTCAATTCATAACTCTTCTCCTACAACCCCCTTCCCAATCTCCCCCCAAACCCCATCATGGTCTTCCCTCTTCAGCTAATCCCCCTCCCCCCTATCTCTCTCACCCCTCCCCTACCACCAGTGCCTCCAATTACCGCCCCTCCCCCAATGTCCCCTCCTCTCCCTTCCCCCCTTCACCTGTTTCGTTTGACATCTTTTGTCCCATCAGCTCATTCTTATCACTCTTTCTTTTCCCCTACTACTTATCTCCTCATTATCCATTCACAGAGAGAGAGAGAGAGAGGAGACGAGAGATGAAGACGTGAGAGAGAGAGAAGAGAGAGGAGAAGGACGAGACGAGAGGAGAGAGAGGGACGACGATGAGAGATGAGAGAGAGGGGAGAGGGAGATGAGAGAGTGAGCGGAGAGAGAGAGAGAGAGAGCGGAGAGAGAGAGAGAGAGAGAGAGAGAGAGAGAGAGAGAGAGAGAGAGAGAGAGAGAGAGAGAGAGAGAGAGAGAGAGAGAGAGAGAGAATATGTGAATGTGTTAGTGTGTGGTAACGACAGAGTATAAAGAAGAGTATAAAGACTTGCAAAATTAAGCAATATTCTCATTAGTCTGCATCCAACACTCCCAACAACAAAACAACAACAACAATAAACACGGATTCGGAAGTGATTGTAATACGTGTCGATGAATTAACGTTTGATTTGGTTCAGTCCTCATATCCGAACTAATCCCCTTGTGTCGACCGGGGTACAGTTCGGTTCGGTTCGGTTCGGATGGCGTGTTGTATGTATTATTTGTTTGTCTCCCTTTATCACGCTGGAGAAGAATATTTGGCTTACAGCTTTGACTTTTAGTTTATTTTATTCTTCAATTGTGATGTATTCCTTATTATTATTGTGAATATTATTATTATTATTATTATTATTATTATTATTATTATTATTATTGTTTACACACTCATAGCCTCTCTTTATCATGCTGGAGAGGAGTATTTGGCTTGTGTTGGAGTGAAATTAATAAAAACAAATTATAGGTTTTACATTAGTTTCTATTTATTGATCATTATTTATTTATTACCATGTATCATTGTTATCATTTATTAAACTTTCATACATCGCTTGTTTTATATCTAACTTTGAAATAACTGAACAATTAAAATGGGGATGTGACAATTTACAGTCAGCTGGAAAAAAAAGGTGTAAGTTATTTCAGGGGAGGTTTATATTTCAGGGGTTTATATTTCTGGACTCCCTTCTTCTTCAAGTTTAGTTCCATTAGTTGTGATAGTTTAAGAAGTTCACCCCCATTAGTTTGGCGATTTTAAGACCTTTCGCCCCCTTTCTGTATCACTATTAAGACCTTTAGTGCCATTTAGGTGTCGACTTATCCCTGGCGAGCGATAGCGAGCCTGTAATATATGAGGAGCGCGGCACATTTTTCTACTGAAATATGTACAACTTTACATAGAAGTCATGAGGGTATTAAGTATATTATGAAGCTTTCTCTCTCTCTCTCTCTCTCTCTCTCTCTCTCTGTATAAAATCGTGCAGTGCCAGCAAGAAATGGATGTAAACGCCGTGTTACTAAATTAGTTAATAGGAAAGCAAAACATATACAACTTTAGATCACAAACTGCCTACAAATATGAGAGCTGAGCGACACCTTCCTAAATATTCCAGCACACCTGAATACCACCTGGCTCTGAAGACCACGTTAATTACCTTCTCGGCTACTCGGATAGGCCTATACTATCTATTAAATTAGATAGAGAGACTAATGATAGATACAAAGGCAGATAGACATAGATAGATAAACAGAGACAGAAAGGCATTACCACACTTAGGTACACACATAGGGAGATAAATCGATACACAAATAAAAAGAAAACATATATATACCGGTATATACTGTTAATAATATAATTTTCAAAAATAGATATATATATATAATATTATATATATATATATATATATATATATATATATGTGTGTGTGTGTGTGTGTGTGTGTGTGTACAAAAAGCGAAAATTGTTCAAAACATAAGGTAATAAAGCCCTCATTTACGCTCAGACTCTTCAAAATGTTCATATACCAACTACAGTATGTTCATATACCACCTACAGTAGGCTACTTTCATTTTTCCCGACACCTTAGCAGCCTCACCTGGTTGTGAAGGCCAGGTTAATTAGCCCGCCATCACCTTATAGTGAGTACTGTATAGAGCAGGTTAATGGTCCTATCACAGCCGATAATTGCCACCCCCTTCCCCCTAACAACCAACTTTATAACCCTTTGATTTTTTTTGATTTTTTTTTTTTTATGATGAACGCTCAAGATGTAGGTCCATTTAGTATAAGTAGGCCAGAAATCGTCACTACTAACCTCTATAACTCAAGAAAAGGCTAAAGCAAATGGGCTATACATTCCCACACCTATTCCCTATCTGACTCTCCCTTAACAGTAGATATATTAGCTCGAATAATACACTATCCTCCCCCCCACAACCACACGATCACTCCAACACACAAACACACGATCACCCCCCCCCCCCCACCCCCACACACACACAGAATCATCCCCCCCCCCCCCCCCCACACACACACACAATCATCTCACTTCACGCCACCACACACACACACACACACACACGCAAACCTCTTCATTCTCCTCCCCAACGTACTTAACTCACTAATAACAAACACAAAATATAAAAGACAACACACACACACACACACACACTAAAAACATACCACAACACAGCGTATATACCTTCCCAAGTCGCCGCCTCAAATACCTAGACATATTCAGTCGAGATTTATTCATGGTTTTTCAGCGCCCCAAGCAAGTGAGCAGAACCACGGACGAAT
>CM064514.1:61396723-61463430 GCA_032716605.1 Paralithodes platypus
AGGTGAAATTGTTAAGAGACTAAAACTCAGTCCAGTGAAACCTACAAGGAAGATAATTCTACAGTATATATTATCATATATATATAATATGATATATATATATTCTATACTATAGTTATATATAAGATATATCTATCTATATATATATATATATAATATATATATATATAGAGAGAGAGATAGAGAGAGCATGAGCGGAGGAGAGAGTGAGAGAGGAAAGTTTCACTCTGGAGAAAAGAGAGATAGAGAGAGAGAGAGTACAAAGTACAAATGGAGTACAAAAGGGAAATCAAGCAACAACAGATCCAGGGTGAACCCTTCTAGGTTGCTTGTCCTCCAAAACCAATGAGGATCAAGTGTCCAAACAGTGGTTTTAGAGTGGGTACGGGAACATTGTAAAGGGAATACTACCGCCCTGGAACGATGTCCGTGGCAGATTTAGGAAGTTAGTAGGGGACAGAATGGTTTAGTAACTGAGGGGGGGGCTAAAATAAAGTTATTCATTTACCAAATGCAGTCAGTCGCGCGGGTTTGATGCGAGGATATTTGTCTAGGCGGAGTTTTAACTGAATCAACGGTGATGCAGTCTATAACGTTTCGGGGAAGCACAGTTCCACAAGTTGACAACGTCGATTGAAGAAGAAATTCTTAAGATTGGTGCGAGTTAAAAGATTTACCAATAATTTTGCAACCGTTTCCCCGCGCGTAATTAGATTGGTCGATAGTGAAGTACTTACTATACGTTCATATTGTCGAATTCGCCTTTGATGATTTTTGAACACTTGAATTAAGTCGCCTCTTAATCGGCGCTGGGAATTTTTAAGGAATAGATTTACATTCTCTAAGACGCTCTTCGTAGGGTTTGGTTCTTGCGGCTAGGTATCATTTTGGTAACTCTAACGTTGAACTCGGTTTCTAAGCTTGTTTATATCTGTTTTGGTAATAAGGGCACCAGGATTGAGAGGAGAGAGAGAGAGAGAGAGATGAGGAGAGAGAGAGAGAGCGAGAGAGAGAGAGAGAGAGAGAGCGAGAGCGAGAGAGCGAGAGAGAGGAGAGAGGAGAGAGAGAGAGAGAGAGAGATGAGGAGAGAGAGAGAGAGAGAGAGAGAGAGAGAGAGAGAGAGAGAGAGAGAGAGAGTAAACTTAAATACCAACCATACGAAGCCTCAATACAACAAACATCTGGCCCCGCTCTGAAGAAACACTAATGATGAGAGAGAGCAGTATTATCCTGACAGACAGAAATTTTAAGATATACAGACAAACTGACCGACATATAGACAGACAGGACGACCGAAACACAGAGAGACAAACAGACAGGACGACCGAAAGACAGACAAACATACAGCCCGAAAAACAGACCGACAGATAGGAAGATAAGAAAGACAGACAAAGAGAAAGATACAGACCGAACGACAGACAGACCGACATAGAGCCAGACAGATAGGAAGATAAAAAAAAACGGACAGACAGACAGACAGACAGACAGACAAACAGCTCGAATGACAGGCAGACAAATATATAAACAAGATAGATAAGAGGCATTTATAGACACACACATAAATCTATATATATAAATATATATGTATATGGACACACAGGTACAGTCGTGGACAAAAATTTCAGGACACATTTTCGAGGAGCAATTACGATACAGTTTGAATGATTTTGATAACTGAACCACGAAAATACACATTACTGGGATTCACTAGCTAATGTTCATAGGTAGAATATATATATATATATACAGGATATATAGGCAGAGGCTATGGCAGAGGTTATACTTTAACAAAATATGATCTGGTTGCAATATGTGTGCTTTCACCACCAAAGATATGGCCACACATCCATAACTTTAGCGTCATTTGAGATCTTTACAAAGCAAAAATTGAATGCTTGCTAAGTCTTTATTAAAATGATTTGTGGCATATTTTTTCATGTATTTACAAAAAAATAAAAAATAAATAAAAATAATAATAATAAATAACTATGGTATGAAAAACGAACACGTATTTGTGGAGACTAAAAATGCGGACATTTATCTCATTTTGCGTAATATTTAATGTCTAATAAACCCAATAGATGATTAACCAAAATAGGTCAACATGAAGTTATCTTCTCTGCAAATGCACATATAAAAGACAAATTAAACATACCCATCCATCCATCCATACCCACGCACACCGTATACATATATGCATGCATTTTGGTCGTGTTTTTTCCATCTCTCTCTCTCTCTCTCTCTCTCTCTCTCTCTCTCTCTCTCTCTCTCTCTCTCTCTCTCAAGCACACATTTGTCCACCCCTCCAGCCTTGAATTCTTTAGGTGAAATACATATATACTGTATATACGTACATACATACATATAATATTTCACCATCTATGTGTATATCTATCTATTTATGTTTTACCAACCAACCTCTCTCTCCCTCTCTCTCTCTCTCCCAAGCACACGCATTTTTCCACCCCTCCAGCCTTGAATTCTTTATCTGATCTTCAATTTACACGCGTTCCCCGGATCGCCCGCAGTTTCATTATTTTTTACCGGCCCCGAATTAATGGCTAATTATTTATTCACCTTCTCATCATGCCAGGTGAAATATTAAGAGGCCCCGGGATGGTTCAAATTACCGAAGGGGGAGGGGAGGGGAGGGGGGGGGGGGGGGGTGATAGCATCGTCACGAAGGCATATACATTTATTTCCGGTTAATTTGAATGTGTCGGTGTTGATCTATGCTGGATATTTTATTTTTTTATTTTTATTTTTTTATTTTATTTTGTTTTATCCTCGGGTGCTTTATGTATTATTCAACTAGATTAGCTGTGTTACTTATCCAGGGGTAGCACTTAAATTCGTTTTCTTGATCATTGAAAATTATTCACAGTATATAGAGATATAATTATATATACTATATATACCGGCCGGTTCCTCTAAAAACAAAAACAAAATACAAAAAAAATACTATGTGCAACTACAAATGCCTTCCTACTGTAGCAGTTATTGGAAAAGAGAGAGAGAGAGAGAGAGAGAGAGAGAGAGAGAGAGAGAGAGAGAGAGAGAGAGAGAGAGAGAGAGAGAGAGAGAGCGAGAGCGAGAGCGAGAGAGAGAGAGAGAGAGAGAGATTCAACTTAGGAAGGACCCCAAGGAAAGGAAAGACAATAACAAATTCCATTAAATCTCAAACTCCCATAACGTCTTCCTAATCATAACCTATTAAGTACCAACTACGTCCTGTTCATTATATTTAGACACCCATTAGACGCTTTCATTCAGTTTAGAAAGGACGTCTACCAAATAAATGGTTACAAACTCTCTCAATCAGTCCTATTTTAGCTTCCGCATATCCTTCCCAAGCTTCATAAAATCGTCTAAATGTAGCTGAAATCCAACCAGGGCGTCACTGGTACAGAAGGGGTTAATATTGTGGATAGTTAGCGCACATGACATAAAAGTAAGCAACATTTCTTAACGGACTATATATATATATTTTTCGTTTCTCAGACCAAAAAATAATCCTATAATCCAAAAATAATCCCTCCAAAATCCCCGTTCGAGATAAATGTATGTATTTTTGGGTAGAAATACTCGGCCGGTTCCTCTAAAATTGCGAGTTCCTTATCACTCGCCTGGCATAAATCAACACCTAAATGGCACGCAAGGTTTTATAATCACCAAACTAATGGGGCAAATGTCTAAAACTCTCAAAACCGGTGAGGCTAACCCTGAGAGAGAAGGGGGTACTGGAAAACTCCCGCCCCCCCCCCTTAATTCCCCCCGCCGCACCAAACAATATCCTCTCACACACATTTTACCCCGTACACATAATCAACCACGGCAATTAATCACACCTTGATACAGTGGGGGGCTCTCAGGTCAAGCCCCCCCCCCCCCCCCTCCCACATCCAACACACACACACTCACTCTCACTCTCTCTCTTATGCCTCTCGTCTGATTGGCATTATGTACACGAACCTACAATATTTTATCTCCCTTACTTGTCCTATATTTGTTTTATAATTATAACCAGAATTGCCGAAAAAAACGAATAATGCCGAAAAAAACGAATAATGCCGATAAACCTACTCGTGTAACACCGCCTTCATATTATTATGTCGGACTGGGATTTTCCAAACTTAAGGGGGGTCACCGGATTTTTTTCTCTGTCTCTCCTTTTCTCTCTTTCTCTGGCTTGTATCCATTCGGCCCCATTCAGCCAACTGTTTTGAGACGTTTAAATGTTCCCATCCAGGTGTTGATTTCTTCCTGGCGAGGATAGCGAGCCAGCATTGTATGGAGAAATCCGGCTTTGCCGGAGAAAATTTTGTATCGAAAAATGTACAAATTTAGTTTGCTGTCAAAACAAAAAATATATATATGCTGGCTTGCTACCGCTCGCCAGGAAAATATTGACACCTGGATGGGGGTAAACGTCAACAGCCAAAGAGAGAGGGAGAGAAAGAGACAAAAAGCGATGTGGGCCCCCTAAAGTCCGGCAGTAGCGCAGGGTGATTTATTCCCAAAAATAATCGGGGGGATTTTCTTTTTCTTCTCAAAGCAGGTCGCATATTTCATCAGGATTACACTGTTCTTCTACCCCCTCTCCCTCCCCTCACTTTTATCCCCCCGCCTCTCTTATCCCCTTCCTTCCCCCTCACATACAATTCTTCCCCAATTCTACCACACACACACACTCACACACACACACACTCTCTCTCTCTCTCTCTCTAAATGCCTGTCGGGGGTACTGAACAAGCAAGAGATGAATATTTGTCCAGGCTTGTAATTAAAATGTCTGGTGTACCCACAGCCTAAGCTTAGGTATATAGTCTCTCTCTCTCTCTCTCTCTCTTTGTTTGTGTCCCTCTCTCTCACACACACACACACACACACACACACACACACACACACACACACACACACACACACTTCCCCGTGGCGTAACTGATAGCGCGTCTGGCTCACAACCAGAAGGTCCCGGGTTCGAGACCCGGGTGGGGAAGAGACATTTGGGCAAGTCTCCTAATGGTGTAACCTCTGTTCACCTTGAAGTATAAATAGGAACCTGGTGTAAGTGGACGAAGTTGTGACATCCCATCTAGGGTTGGTGACCGATTACAAGGCGAGATGGGTATCGAACTGGTCAACCTAAGCTACTGGTCAACCTAAGCCTTCGGGTGAGACTGGTACCGTAGTGATAATGGTACCGTACAGATTAACCCTAAGCCTTCGTTTCCAGATGTCACCAATTGGCTAAAATACAGACTACACACACATCCACAGCCATTCCAACAATACATAAACACTTAACATGCATTTCACGCAATACATTCCCAGTTAAGGAGGCGCGATAATAATGAGCTTAGCTCGCATTGCGTGGATTCCCCTTGACGAACAAGTAAGTGAGTGAATACACACACATATGATTATAAATAATGTATATACTGTATATATAATGCATACCATCATAAACAATACTGTATATACTGTATATATAATGCATACCATCATAAACAATACTGTATATACTGTATATATAATGCATACCATCATAAACAATACTGTATATACTGTATATATAATGCATACCATCATAAACAATACTGTATATACTGTATATATAATGCATACCATCATAAACAATACTGTATATACTGTATATATAATGCATACCATCATAAACAATACTGTATATACTGTATATATAATGCATACCATCATAAACAATACTGTATATACTGTATACATAATGCATACCATCATAAACAATACTGTATATACTGTATACATAATGCATACCATCATAAACAATCAGAAACAGACAAAACGAATGTCAAAAAACAAAAACAAACAAAAATAGGAAAGGTGGAGATTGGGGATTGAGTAAATAGATAGATAGATAGATATTAAGGAATTTATGGGCATCGTTTTAACCAGTATGTGTTTTTAGTATATAAATACATAAACATTATCCTACCATGTGACGAAGTACTATAGTTGAATCGCTTGGTTACGTAACAATCTCCTCGCTGTGTCACATACCTGAAAATGAAAGACAAATATTACATTATGAACATAGAATATCAATATTAATACACATTATGCATATTGACCCCTACTGTACCGGCCACGTCTTTTTAATTGCATTGTGCAATTTAAGGGGGGTGACCTGTTTTTTCGCATTTACCCTCTCTCTTTGGTTTGTATCCATTTGGCCCCATTCAGCCTACTGTTTTAAGACGTTTACCCCCATCCAGGTGTCAATAGTTTTCCTTGCGAGCGGTAGCGAGCCAGCATTATATATTTTTGTTTTGACAGCGAGCTTAATTTGTACATTTTTTGATAGAAATTTTTTTCCGGCGAAGCCGGATTTCTCCATACAATACTGGCTCGCTATCGCTCGCCAGGATGAAATCGACACCAGGATGGGGATAAACGTCTTAAAACAGTTGGCTGAATGGGGCCGAATGGATACAAGCTAAGGAAAGAGAGAAAAAGAGAGTAAGGTAAACAAAGCCGGTGGATCTGGATTAGTAAAAATTGTTAAGTGAGACAGTTCAAAGCCTGTTAATTATTGGAGGGCCTGTTTAAACTTAACAAAATTGTCTAATAGTAGCCAGAAAACAAGTTAAAAGGACGTTACCGGTACTGAAAGGGTCATAGAGATCTACTAGAAATAATAGCTTTCCTCAATCAAATGAATACTATTACTGACCAAACCAAAGAAAGCAACATTCCGATTTGAGGGGAGATGGGTTGTTTTTCTGGTGCCCTTTCTTCCTCATGTTTAGCCCCATTAGTTTTCAGCTTTTATAAGGTTCGGCTCATTAGTTTGGCGATTTTAAGACCTTTCACCCCATGTCATATAGATGTCGATTTTCTCCTGGTGAGCAGAGCGATCTGTTACTATTGAAAAGTGTACAAATTTACCTTGAAAGAGGGTCTTGGGTGGGTGTTTTTTAAGCTTAATGGAGGTCTAGGGAGGAAACTAATCAAAATAAATAAAAAATGAGCCAACAAATACGCCCATCCCCCCATAACATATATTTAAAGACTCGTAATTAGTGATCCCATTATAACCTTTTACCAAATATAACCTGACTGACACCATGAAATAAATATATAAATAAATAAATAATATATATATATATATATATATATATATATATATATATATATATATATATATATATATATATATTCTGTCCAGGGTAGAATGGAAAACTGAAGTCAAATGTGTACGAGAACATTTGAAAATCAATGGAGGGTGGGGGAGGGAAGGGCAAATGGTGTTTCATCTCTCACTGGCATTATTAAAGAGAACGCCAAAAGGACTGCAGAATAAATAGAGGAGATAGATGGTTTGATGAGAGAGAGAGAGAGAGAGAGAGAGAGAGAGAGAGAGAGAGAGAGAGAGAGAGAGAGAGAGAGAGAGAGAGAGAGAGAGAGAGAGAGAGAGAGAGAGAAGCGATAAATAGATTAATGGATAGTTTGAAATGGATATAAATATATAGATAGAAGGCTAGACAGATATACAAATATATAGATATGTGTTAGATATAGATACATATAATAACATGGATAGAAATACTGATAGACTATAAGTAGGCAATAACGATAAAGCAAAATAATGAACACAAATAATGAACACAAATAATAAGAAATGTAGCCAGACTCACCAATCGAATACCAAATGGACACAAAGAAATATGCAAACACAGGCAGAATGACAGGCAAACAGACAAACAGTTAAACACACACACACACACACACACACACACACACACACACACACACACACACACACACACACCTACACATACACACATACAAAAGCAGCGACAACCAGAAATATTGACAGACAGATAGACCGACAGACAGACAGGCAGGCATACAGCAAAAAGATGCTTATATAGAAAAATACATAGGAAGATAAATATAGTAGACATATAGATATGCAAACAGAGAGAGAGGGGGGGGGGGGGCAGACAGGCAGATAGACAGATATATAAACAGACAGACAGACAGATATACAGAGCGGCACTCAAGGAGGCATAGATAGATAAATAGGTAAATAGATAAATACACAAACAGACAGACAGCCAGACAGACAGAAAGACAGACATACAAACAGACAGATAGACAGATAGACAGACAGGAGCGGCAGCCAAGGAGATATAATGGTGGGAAGGGAACACGTGGAACATAAAGGAAATGGCAAGGAAAACGGGAAGGGGGGAGGGAGGGGGACAACAATGGAAGGAGAGAGAGAGAGAGAGAGAGAGAGAGAGAGAGAGAGAGAGAGAGAGAGAGAGAGAGAGAGAGAGAGAGAGAGAGAGAGAGAGAGAGAGAGAGAGAGAGTTAATTGGAGAGATAATTGCGCACACGAACACATACACAGAGCAGAGATAAACAAATACAGAGACACACTCACGATGAATAATGGAGACAAAAAGTGACAGTCAGACAACAAAAAAGTAAAATAACAATATAAACAAGAAAACAATAATAATAATAATAATAATAATAATAATAATAATAATACAATTAATAATATCGATAATAATAATGATAAATATAAACCTAACTCGAGATATAGCCATACATTAAAATCGCAACCGAGAAAGTAGAAATTAGCTAAGAGCAGATGACATGGAGAGATATATTGATACTGAAAGAATATATGGCAATAAAAACACAATAAAACAAAAACAATGAAAACAAATACAATAATAAAAACAAAATAATAATGATGATAATAATACTAATAATAATAATGATGTATATAATAATAATAATAATAATAATAATAATAATAATAATAATTTAAAAAAAAGAGAAAAACAACTGACAGGCAGGAATAAATATCCAATAAAATCAAAACAAGGGCCCCATCCAGTCAATGAAATGCGAGGAAAAATGAACGGACCAAAAAACCGTGAACGCCAATGTCAGAAATATAGACAGAATAAATCGGGAAGAGAAAAAAAAAAATGTTTGGAGTTGAAAAGAAATGTATTCACAAATATAGAACACGATCAAACATAACAGGAACAATTATTCAGGCTGCGAAAATCGAAAATAATAGGAAATACATATATAATATAATATAAATATAATATACAGTATGTAGAAAAACTCGGGGAAACATATTAGCCCTCTCAGGATCCGATGTTTTTTGTTTGTTTTAGTATTATTATTATTATTATTATTTTTTTTTTATAGCTATTTCAGGAGATTATATTTAGATTAGGAAGAGTATATGGAAGTCAGATGGTAAATTTAGGTAGCATTTACCCTTTTCATTTCGAGTGTAGGGAGTGAGACATGCAAAGCACCCATTCACGGCTCGAAGCAACCCCATCTCTGAAGCTGCTTCGACTCTGCACTTTACCGTCTCATCCCCTAGGCTCGGACCCTCACTCTCAGAACGCTCTCACTCTTTTTTTTTTCTATATTTCAAATACTGCTATACAAATACTGCTATACAAATACTGCTATACAAATACTGCTATACAAATACTGATATACAAATACTGCTATACAAATACTGCTATACAAATACTGATATACAAATACTGCTATACAAAATAACACTATTAAAATATTAAGTTGTTTTTACGATCACCGGGCAGATAACATTATCGTCAACAAAATACCGTTGTTAGAGCAGTCGTCACAAACTTACATATTATCACATTTACTAGTTCTTTACAATGAAGCAACTTGGTTGAGCCCGAGAACTTTCAGTCTTCTATACTGTACTTCTCACTTCTCAGCTTGTTCTTCCTCTGTCCAATTACTCTTCTTTCCTTCTTTACTCCAGCCATCTGGGTTGGTCTTTACTGTCTTTTTGCAGATTGGGAAAAACGCCTAAAATTTAAGGGGAGACGGACCATTTCTTGTTTGTTTTTTTGGTCTAATAATTAATGTATTCATATATGTTTTTAGTTTCCTCCCTAGACATCAATCAAGCTTAGAAAAACAACCCCTAAACCCCTCCTTCAAGATAAATTTGTACATTATATCGGTAGAAAAATGTCCCGGCCAAAGGCCGATTCCTCATAAAATTACAGTCTCGCTATTGCTTGCCAGGAAAAAATCGACACCTAAATGACATGAAGGGTCCTAATATTGACAAAGAAATAGGGTGAAAGGTCATAAAATCCCCAAACTAATGGAACCAACGTCTTAAAATATCAAAACTAGTGGGGCTAAACATTAGGGAGAAGGGGGTACAGAAAAACGGTCTGTCTCCCTTTCAGTATACCATATCGCATTCTTTCATTTGATTCCGGTTATTATTAGACGAGTTTAATAGTTTTAGGAAAAACCTGGACGAATGAGAGGGTTTAATGATATGGAAACCACCCTTCTGATTGCTAGAGGTTCTTTTTAAGCTGTATAATATCGTCTAATGGTTGCCAGAATACTACCAAAAGGCAACCTTAAATACTGGAAGGATTCGATAATAAATACCTAACCTTAGTAACCCCTTCAATATAATGATGCCTCGACTGTAGCTAACACCAAACACTTTTTTCAATCACAAAAATACCCTACCTCAATCAAGCTCCAATGAATCAATGTGGCGCTCGTATAAACCAGTAATATCGGTAACAGAAGGGTGATGTGTGGAGGAAGGCGGGCAGACTCATTAAATATAGTATTAGGAAGTAAACCAAAAAAACTCGCAGACAACAACAGAACAAACAAATAATATTCACACTCTACGAATTGAAGGAAATCAAAAGCATGATAAACGAGACTCCAGAAAAAATAAATATACATATATAAATCATATATATATATATATATATAAATATATATATACACAGAAAGACAGACAGACAGACAGGCGCCAAACACAACATATAAAAAAAAAAAAAAAACGATACCCAAAAGGCCTCAACTCGTGGAAGCCCCCCAGACTGTGGAAGTAAAACAGTCCCCACATAAACCAGTCACACCCGTCCATCACACTCCAGCCCTAATGTGGCAAGAGGGGGCCCACAGCAACAGCCCCCCGAGCCCCCCATCCCTCTAAGACCACAACCTCCCCCCCTCGCCCCCGACCCCCCATCCCCCCTTCCACCTCCCACCCTTCTGATCTGTCCCTTTCCTCCCCATGCCTACCACCACAGTATCCAGCTTCCCCCCCCCCCCGCCCCGTAGGTATCGACCCCCCTTCCACCCCCGCCCTTAAGGGGGAATGGGCCGGTTTCCCCCCCCCCCCCCTTTTCCCTCGTGTTTAGCCCCATTGCTTTTTAGATGTTAAGACGTTCGGCTCATTAGTTTGGCGATTATAATACTTTACGCCCCATTTCTTTGTCAATATTAAGACCTTTCGTGCCATTTAGGTATCGATTAATTCCTGGCGAGCAATAGCGAGCCGGTAAATTTGTCTACGGAAAAATGTACACATTTATCTTGAAGGGGGGTCTAGGGAGTATTCTTTACAGCTTGAACGAGGTCTAGGGATGAAACTAAAACAAATAAAATTATTAAAAAAATAGGCAAATAAATACGCCCATCCCCCCTTAATTAAAGAACCCAAACACCCCTCATCCTCCCCCCATCCAGAGGAACCTCCCCCAGCCCCAACACAACCCCTAGCGAACTCCCCCTCCGCTACCTAGCCCCCCATGAGAAACCGCTACCCAGCCCCCTCACCTCCTTAACCCCCTCCTCCTTTCACCCGTCTTCCTCCCCCCCCCCCCCGCCCAGACGAAAAAAAAAAAAAAAAAACAAAAAAAAACTCCCCCTTACCACCCCTCGATCCATCCCCCTCCCCCCTCCATCCATCCCCCAGAAGATTTACATTTCTCTCACTTTTTCAGATGGCATTCCTGTGGAGGTGGTTTTATTTGTATTAACTTATTTCTTTGGTGGATTTTGGTCGATTTAACATTTTTTTTTTTTAGATATGAGTTCTTGTGTGTGTGTGTGTGTGGAGAGAGAGAGAGAGAGAGAGAGAGAGAGAGAGAGAGAGAGAGAGAGAGAGAGAGAGAGAGAGAGAGAGTCTGACACCGTATCTACACAACTACGAAAATTAAAAGTGAAGAATAGAAGAGTTGAGGTAAAACGTGCTTATGTGCTTGAATGTGTGTGTGTGTGTGTGTCTGTGTGTAGAGTAATGCACATGCCTATTTTCACTCTCATTTCGCCAATCCTGTGCCGGTATTTTAATTTGTCTGCACACCATTCTCTGCGGGATATGTTTAAATAGTACTTTTAAAGGGGAGGTATTTATCTTTTTTTCAGAACCCTCTTGTCCTTCATACTTAGCCCCATTGTTTGGACACTTTTAGACGTTCTCTCCTTAAGTTAGGCGATTATATAAGACTTTTCGCCCCATTTCTTTATCAATTTCAAGACCTTTTGTGCCATTTAGGTGTCGATAGTGAGTAGGTAGGCCGATACATTTTCTATCAAAATGTTTACACATTTGTGACGAATGGGGGTTCTTAGGGGTATTTTTCAAAGTCTGATGGAGGTCTAGGAAAAATCTTAACAAATAATTGTATTCATAACAAAATATAATAAATATATAAATAAAAGCCCTCTCCTTAATTACACACAAACATACAATAGTAAGAATCATAACAACACCAATCAAGTGGGCATCAACAAAAATACATAACATGAAGGGGTATTCAATTTTCGGTATATTAATAAAACATTAGATAATACAAAGTTATATATATATTAAACCCTTCTGTACCGGAGACGTCTTTATCATTTCATTCTAGCTATATTTAGACGATTTAAGCAGTTTTTGGCCCTATCACTCTTTTAACTCTGGGGGAGGTACTTGCTACACGCAGTTCTGCCTTTTGTCTCCCTCACTCACATAGAAAAAAAAATGTGGTAGTAAAACAGGTTAAGTGAGATAGTTCGAAGCCTGTTAATTGCTCAATTTTTTTTTAAATAGAATAAAATCATCCAATAGTAGCCAGCATAAAGTTAAAAGACGTCGCCGGTACAGAAGGGGTTAAACACACTGACATATCACACCGATGTTCCTTGACAACCCAAACTACCAAATTAAAGACGAAATAATTATAATTGTTAACATAAATTAGAATAATAAATAATATAATAATACTATGAATAATACTAAGAAACATACAAATAATAATAATTGAATACTAATAATGAATAAAACAATAATAGTAACAATATTCATAATAATACATTATAATAATAATATTAATAATAGAAGAAAACTAATAATAATAATAATAATAATAATAATAATAATAATAATAATAATAATAACAATAGCAACAAAACAATAATGATAATTCCCAGCCTACAAAAAAAGCTCTCTAACATTTCTCTACACATGTATGTATTTATTTATTGCATTAAATGTATTTTTTCTTTTTTTCTTTTTTGAGAGAGTAGTGGGGGATCGAGCCTATAATCACGTCCAAAAGTTATGACGTAGGACCTTGGAAGATAAGCGACGATTTACTCCCAGAACGCAAGGAGGGGTTATCAGGGAACACATCGGTGTGATAATATGTCAGGGTTTAGATAAGATGGTGAAAGCAAGTACAGTTATTACGAAGGCTGAGGTGAAAAAATAGTAGGGTTGGAGTTTGAGAGGGTTAATTTGTTGTCTAGTGTTTATTTCATTTAATTTATTTTATAGATTTGTTTTTGTTTGTTTCTTTCAATATACCTCAACATTAATACCCTTTGTTTGTGTTCTTGCGTTAATACCTTTTGCTTTTGTTATCATCTATGTCCTTCGCGTCTGTATATTTTTCTATATTTTACTCCCAGAACGCAAGGAGGGGTTATCAGGGAATACATCGGTGTGAGAATATGACAGGGTTTAGATAAGGTCCTTCTGGTGGTGGTGAAAGCAAGTACAGTTATTACGAAGGCGGAGGTGAAAAAATAGTAGGGTTGGAACTTCAGAGGGTTAATTTGTGTACGTGTGACGTTAATTGAGAAACGTTTATATATATTAATGTACAGTATGTATATTATTTTAATATTGTTCTCAAATACAAATAATCTTGATACATTTCGGTTTTGTGTATACATTATTGATATTATTAGCACTAATTTGCTATGTATGTATTGTGTCTTGCTTATTATTATGATAATAATAATGATAATGGTAATTGTTATTGTTAATATTATCATAATTATTATTGTTGATATTATTATTATTAGGATCGCTTATTATCAAGCAAATAAGGAAATCTATGTGTGAGAGTAGCATAGATGAAGTTGTACTACCTATTAAGAATAATGGTCCTTGTGAGAAGTGGTAGCACCTTTGCATGACAGAGCCTCAGTACCACTTTCAAAGTTCCTTACGTGAATTAAGGGGGCCCACCTCGCTTTTTTTCTCTTTCTCTCCCTCTATGTTTGGCTTGTATCCATTCGGCCCCATTCAGCCTACTGTTTGAATACGTTTACCCCCATCCAGGTGTCAATATTTTCCTGGCGAGCGGTAGCGAGCCAGCATATATATATTTTTGTTTTGACAGCAAGCTAAATTTGTACATTTTTCGATAGAAAAATGTCTCCGGCGAAGCCAGAATTCTCCATACAATGCTGGCTCGCTATCGCTCGCCAGGACGAAATCGACACCTGGATGGGGATAAACGTCTTAAAACAGTTGGCTGAATGGGGCCGAATGGATACAAGCCAGGGAAAGAGAGGAGAGGAGAGAAAGATAACAAAAACAAAAAAGCCGGTGACCCCTATTAAGAGTTCTACCAGTCCAGCCACCAAGATGCCAATGCCATATCTCTAAGTGTGATATCTTGCATATCGTGAATTAGACCACAGGCGGTAATTCCAGTAAAGGTACCGATAAGGTTAATTGTTGGTCGTATATAACTTGACAAACAATCCGCACACGGGCACGCAATTTTCTGGGCACTTTTTGCGCTAATAAGTCATGTCCCAGCTGTCCTTACGTTTGGCTGGCTCTGCGCTGTAATAATGTCTGCCAGATGATGAATAGGGTGGGTAAGTGTAGGAACATGTTTGTATATTTCACTAGATATGAAGAAATGAAGCTTACATATTGCTGATACCAATTATTGATCAAAACATACATGGTGCCGAGACATCACTTATTAGCGCGACTGTACTAAACCGGAAGGCAGACAGAACACAGGTATAATACTTAACATGGACATAGCACCTTTTGAGAAATACTTTTTGACAATATTTATGCTAAGACAGCTTTGGAGTAATTTGTTTTACAGAAGCACTTACAATTTTTTTTTTTTTTTCTATATTCCAACTTACTTCCTCTCGGGCATAGGCTAAGAGCCTTAACATTCACCGCTTTACAATGAACAGTGAAGCCCGCGAGGTCTTGTTCCAGTCTAGGGAGTGAGACATGTGAAGCACGTAGAGTACAACGAGCACCTGCCATCTTGCCTTCACATGAGGCACGGTGCTCACTCATGGCCCGAAACGACCCCATCTCTGAAGCCACCTCGTTCCCGTGCTTCACTGTCTCACCCCTACACTCGGACTCTCACACTTACACACACACAACGCCACCTGTTGAGCAGATAACTCACCAGGCATTGCACCCCTATAGCATATTTTGAATATGGGAATATTCATACAGTGCTATTTAATCAGGGAACAATGAGGGTGTTTTATTGACGTTTCGGTGGGCTTGTGGTAATGCACTGATACTAGGTACAGCACAAATTCCATCCCAATAATATCTTCCCATTGATACATCGGGATTTGAACCCGGGACCTTTGGATTACCAGGCCAGTGGCAAGACCACTCCACCACACCTCCCCTATTACTAAGTTACTAAGAAATAATGATCTTAACGCTGTATATCTTAATCTGACAACTTCCCAAAAAGGTTTTCATATGGAGACGTGAAATAGAAACATACCTGATCCCCTAAAAATAAAAAATAATAGAGAAATAATAATGGATCTCCCTCCCTACGACTCCACCCTCGTAATCTGCCCCCAATCATTTTTGCTTACATTTCAATTACCCCGCTACTCGTCCCCCACTTCACCCAGGGTTACTATCTCATCCTCTGGCTCTTAAATTAACCCTTTGACGATTATGATCCATTTTGATAGGTTATTCTGGCTACCATAAGACGGTTTTATGCATTTACAAAGAATCGGTGGGAATTATGAGGGTAAAGAGTACCTCAATTAATCCTCTGACTTCTATATACCCTTCCTAATTTGAATAGAATCGTCTAATGTTAGCCAGAAAACAAAAAGGAAATGCGCAATCGTATCTTCTAAGGGTTAAGGCAGACAGATAGATAGGTTGAAATAGAGAGAATATACAACAAACAAAGAACAAGAGAACCAGCAAGAAATAGACCCCCCCCCCCCTTCTTTCCTCCCTACCCCTCCTCCCCTCCGCCTCTTCCAATTCCCCCCGTCTCACCCATTTGGCCCCCCTCTGCCAATCCTCCAAGCACCCTCCCCCCTCCCTCCCCCCCACACGCCCCTCCCCCACCCCCACAAACATCCCCAGCACACACTATCTTGTCTGTAAGTTAGTGGTGACAATTACGAGGGCCAGCATACCTCTAATCCCGCCGCTCCTGTAATATCATGTCTTGTAATGGAGAGATACATAAATTAATAAGAGCAAGACACATAGATAGAGATAGCGATAATACAAAAGATAGAGATAGCGATAATACAAAAGATAAGAGATAGCGATAATACAAAAGATAGAGATAGCGATAATACAAAAGATAGAGATAGCGGTAATACAAAAGATAGAGATAGCGATAATACAAAAGATAGAGATAGCGATAATACAAAAGATAGAGATAGCGATAATACAAAAGATAGAGATAGCGATAATACAAAAGATAGAGATAGCGATAATACAAAAGATAGAGATAGCGATAATACAAAAGATAAGAGATAGCGATAATACAAAAGATAGAGATAGCGATAATACAAAAGATAGAGATAGCGATAATACAAAAGATAAGAGATAGCGATAATACAAAAGATAAGAGATAGCGATAATACAAAAGAGAAAGAACAAGAGAACCAGCAAGAGATAGAACCCCCTCTGCCTTCCTTCCCCACCTTATTCCAACCCTCCCCCCTCCCTCCCCCTAATCCAACCCTGCATGCCCCCGACCCCCCGCCCTCACCCCACAAACATCCCCAGCACACACTATCTTGTCTGGCAATTACAAGGGGCTACATACCTCTAATACAGCCGCCCCTGTAATCTCGGTCTTGTAATAATGGCCAGTCCACCAAAGGCTTAAATTCCGGCATTTTGTTTTGTTTAATATAACCTTATTTTTTTGTTAATCCTTCGCATGCGATAGTGGGTGGGAAAGAGAGAGACGGTGCCGATATTGGGTGGGAAAGGGAGACGATGCCGATAGTGGGTGGGCAAGAGAGAGACGATGCCGATAGTGGGTGGGAAAGAGAGAGACGGTGCCGATAGTGGGTGGGAAAGAGAGAGACGGTGCCGATAGTGGGTGGAAAAGAGAGACGGTGCCGATAATGGGTGGGAAAGAGAGAGACGGTGCCGATAGTGGGTGGGAAAGAGAGAGACGATGCCGATAGTGGGTGGGAAAGAGAGATGGTACCGATAGTGGGTGGGAAAGAGAGAGACGGTGCCGATATGGGTGGGAAAGGGAGAGACGGTGCCGATAGTGGGTGGGAAAGGGAGAGACGGTGCCGATAGTGGGTGGGAAAGAGAGAGACGGTGCCGATAGTGGGTGGGAAAGGGAGAGACGAAGCCGATATATAGGTGATTTTTTTTTTTTTTTTAATATACTGTGGGATTGGTAGGTTTTTGCTATGTTTATGGTTCGTTGTTTATATACTTATATACGTTGTTTCTGCATTATCATTATATAGGTAGCATACTGACATGAGCACACACACACATACACGCACACACACGCTATCTATACTGTATATATATATATATATATATATATATATATATATATATATATATATATATATATATATATATACAGTATATATAGTCAAGCATGCACTCACACTCATATATTTAGATAGATAATGACACCTAATAACAAAAGTGTATATAACATTGACTGAGAGAGGTGGAAGGCTATACCATATAAGACCACAAAGTATAACTTATAATTATATGTGACACATATGTAAAACAATACTCCCATCAGTAACCCAATACACCCAAGCAATTATAAAGGACAGGAGAGAGGTTGTATGTTCTATTGTCATTACCCGCTACATATTACCCTTGTACTTAAGTTAAGGGAGTTAAGTTAAGTCGCTTTTTTTCCTCTGTCTCTCCCTCTCTCTTTGGCTTGTATCCATTCGGCCCCATTCAGCCTACTATTTTAAGACGCTTACCCCCATCCAGGTGTCAATATTTTCCTGGCGAGCGGTAGCGAGCCAGCATATATATGTTTTTGTTTTGACAGCAAGCTAAATTTGTACATTTTTCGATAGACAAATGTCTTTGGCGAAGCTGGATTTCTCCATAAAATACTGAATCCGCTCACACATGTCCTTATCTGTTTAGCTTCTTGTAAGGGAGCCCACATCGCTTTTTTTCTCTTTCTCTCCCTTTCTCTTTGGCTTGTATCCATTCGGCCCCATTCAGCCTACTGTTTTAAGAAGTTTAACCCCATCCAGGTGTCAATATTTTCCTGGCGAGCGGTAGCGAGCCAGTTTATATATATTTTTGTTTTGACAGCAAGCTAAATTTGTAAATTTTTTGATAGAAAAATGTCTCCGGCGAAGCCGGATTTCTCCATACAATGCTGGCTCGCTATCGCTCGCCAGGAAGAAATCGACACCTGGATGGGGATGAACGTCTTAAAACAATTGGCTGAATGGGGCGAATGGATACAAGCCAGGGAAAGAGAGAAAAGGAGAGAAAGATCAAACAATATCCGGTGACCCCCCTTGTACTTCAATGGCTTATATTACGGTACTCCTATTGATAATACTACATCCATTTTATATATTACGGTACTCCTATTGATTATACTACATCCATTTTATATATTACGGTACTCCTATTGATAATACTACATACATTTTATATATTACGGTACTCCTATTGATTATACTACATCCATTTTATATATTACGGTACTCCTATTGATTATACTACATCCATTTTATATATTACGGTACTCCTATTGATAATACTACATCCATTTTATATATTACGGTACTCCTATTGATAATACTACATGCATTTTCATATTCCTTACATTTTGAAAACAATAAAATAAACGTGACAAGGACGTGCCAAAAAATAATAATAATAATAATAATAATAATAATAATAATAAGTCTACTATAACGAATGAGTAAAGCTGATACCGCAGTAGAGCATAATACGTGGACCAACCTCCCGAGTCATTAAGGGGGGCTCACCGGCTTTTTTTTTATCCTTCTCTCCCTTTCTCTCTTTCCCTGGCTTGTATCCATTCGGCCCCATTCAGCCAACTGTCTTAAGACGTGTATCCCCATCCAGGTGTCGATTTCTTCCTGACGAGCGATAGCGAGCCAGCATTGTATGGAGAAATCCGGCTTCGCCGGAGACATTTTTCTATCGAAAAATGTACAAATTTAGCTTGCTGTCAAAACAAAAATATATATATGCTGGATCGCTACCGCTCGCCAGGAACATATTGACACCTGGGTGGGGGTAAACGTCTTAATATAGTAGGCTGAATGGGGCCGAATGGATACAAGCCAAAGAGAGAGGGAGAGAAAGAGTAAAAAAACGAGGTGGGCTCCCTTAAGGAACACCCCGTTCTTAACATTAATCCTCCATTACAAAACCCAATGTACTTGCATAAATCAGTGAAAGCATATGATCCTCCCAGTAATAGAGAGCCTTGAATAGTAATCTGGCAGGAATGTTGGAGTGGCAATCACATACAAGTACCGGGTATATTAGATTAATAAAGCAACCCTAACAATGTACTCGTAAGTGGTACAAGCTAACTAGTTTTGCCAGAAAGAATGCATGTATGATCGAGAAAAACGCCTATGCAGAGATTACGAAAAAAGTCTATTCCCCCCCCCCCCCCCCCACACACTCTCTCTCTCTCTCTCACACACACGCGCGCACACACACACACACACACACACACACACAACAGAGTTCAGATAACTCAATTAAAATGACTGTATAACCACTGCTTGTAGCCTACGCAAAAGTTTCATAAAATAAATCTTTCAAATAGAATACACTTCACTTCATAAAATCTAAATCTTCCTGGGGAGATATCCACTTGAGGGATTTTTTTCTTGACTCCTTTCTTCCTCATGTTTAACCCCATTGTTGTTCTAATTTTAAGACGTTTGCCCCATTATTTTGACTATTTCAACCCCTTTCTGTCAATTTTAAAACCTTTCGTGCCTTTTAGGTGTCGATTTTATCCTGGCGAGCGATAGCGAGCCTGTAATTTAAGAGGAACCGGCTTTCAGCCGGGACATTTTTCTACCGAAAAATGTACACATTTATCTTGAAAGGGGCTCAATGGTGTGTAATCTTAAGCTTGAAGGATATTTAGGGACCAAACTAAAAACCTCCCCTCAAGGGGGGATGGTTCACATTTTGATCACATGAATCACCCATAGCAAAACAACAGTAAAGTCATAATACATCCATTTTATACGTCCTTTCGTACATAAGATCAAGAATAATATATTACAGAATAGTTAATTGATCACAGGAATGAACTATCGCAAAACCAAGCAAAGCCACAATACATCCAATAATTATATACTTCCTTCCACACACACAATCACAGAGAGGGTAAACAATGAATGAATGTAAGCAATTGTACCCCAATATATCCAGAGTACAGACAGACAGACACACACACACAGAGAGGGTTGACTAATGATGCTCACTGACTTGGTCTTTGTGGCCTATAGCCGGAGTCACAGGAGACCTTTTTCCAGCATTTTTGTACGGGCAATTGTGGTCCGGAAGCGTCAAAAATTACAGTTTATCACAATTCAGCCGCCTAACATAATCTACCTTCAGTCTAGTTGCCGGCACCAGTGCGAACAACGCCCGGAATAATACGAGAAACACGGTGCTCATGGAAAATTGACGGAATAATCGCTCATGTGACAGCGGCGTAACTGTTAGACGTAAATTGTATCACCAACTTTTGGCTTCAACCCTCTCTGTCTCTGTCTCTCTCTCTCTCTCTCTCTCTCTCTCTCTCTCTCTCTCTGTATGTGCGTGATTAGAGCCAGGCTGCCAGATAGGGATCATAATGTCTGTATACATATACTGTAGATTAATTTAGGGTAAGCAATGTGTACGTGGTGGTTTAATACGTGCGTAATGTCGCTTAGATATACACCCCCACCCCGGTAATAAAAAAAAAAAAAAAAAAAAAAAAATATATATATATATATATATATATATATATATATACTGTATACCTGGAATAAGACCTCCATGGTTCTTCGTATTGATGATCGAATCCACAGCCTATGGGGAGACTCAGGTGGGAGAAGTATATATCATTAACAATATTCAAATATACACTATATTAGTGGAGATGATGGGAGTCATAATATAACCACCCAAAAATGACTACTATATAGATGTGATATAAATAACTGTACACGCCACATATTGCTACAGTATTATACCCTAGCAGCCACCCGGAGGATCACACACTAACTTTGTCAACTATACGCCAACGGTCTGGTAAGAAAGAGAGAGAGAGAGAGAGAGAGAGAGAGAGAGAGAGAGAGAGAGAGAGAGAGAGAGAGAGAGAGAGAGAGAGAGAGAGAGAATAATATAAAGAATAAAAATAAAAATATGAAGAAGGATAAGAAGAAGAATAAGAATAAGAATAAGAATAAGAATAAGAATAAGAAGAATAAGAATAAGAATAATGGTGGAATAAGAGAATAAGAATAAGAAGAAGCAGAAGAAGAAGAAGTAGAAGAAGAAGAAGAAGAAGCAGAAGAAGAAAAAAAGAAGAAGAAGAAGAAGAAGAAGAAGAAGGAAGAAGAAGAAGAAGAAAAGAAGAAATAGAAACAGAAAAAGAAACAGAAGAAGAAAAAGAAGAAATAGAAACAGAAGAAGAAACAGAAGAAGAAGACAAATCAGGAGAAAAAAAGAAGGAATGAAAGACTACAAATAGAAATAGATTCGCGTCTCGCCGTCGGGAGTTTATGATGAGGATATTGTGAAGGAGGTGGCGACCCCCCGACACCCGAGACAAGGCGCAGTTTAGAGACCCGCGTGTACCTGAGATCGGTCAACCTCCGCCATGTTGGTGACGCGGGTGTTATTGGTTCTCTGTTTACACTCATATTGTTAAATCAGGGGTACGGGTAAATAAACGTAATACTTAATCTGTCTTAATCTGTCTTAATTTGTCTAAAGGTATATTGCTATCAGTAATTCCATTATAACGGTAGTAGAGAAAGATAAATCATTATGATCATATATATACTTTTTTGTTCTATGTGGATGAGGAAGACAAAAGGCAGAACTGCCTGTGACGAGTGTCTCCCCTAGAGTTGAAAGAGTGACATTGCCAAAATCAAGGAATGTTCGAGCCAACATATATACCTTGTGTATGCCCTATAATTAGATAATATGTAGGGTATTATAGGTTATAGTGGGAGATGTTCTTATGTAGCTGTAATGTAGATGATGTATAGGGGATATAGGTTGTAGAGGGAGTTATCTTTAGTGTAGGCAAAGAACTACTATGGATGTTGAGAAGAAGGTGTCAGCTTCGTTTGGCCCAATAGGCCTTTTGTATATATATGTTTTGTTTTGTCTTCTTATGTTTTACAGTGGACGTCCATACCCCTAACAAGAACTCGGCAATACTGGTACAGGAAATGTAGTTTGGGGTTTGGATCTAACAACCGTATTCTTAGACGTGTGTAGGGTGGGTGTCATCCAGCCCATAATGAACGATGATATTGGAAGTGAGTGTTGATTAATGAAAGAGAACTTAAAATTTTCCAAGTGTTATATGCTAACCATTTGTCTTGTCCTTTTTCGTTCATTAAGGAGTAGGGTTTCACGGTGGGAAGGTTTACGAATATGACTGTAAATACTACATGGACACAACAAAGCTACCATCCCGTGTCTGGAGGATTCGTACGGCTCCAAAATGGCGTCCAAAGGAAAAATTGTCCGATCTCTGTTACGACACGGTGTTTGGCGGTGTCGGTAAAACCCACACTCTCTGATTATCCTTTGTAAGGCGACGCTAACTTTGTTGTTGTTGTTGTTGTTGTTGTTCCGAGGTGGTGGTGGTGGTGAAGCGTTGCTCCTTCACTTTTCCTTCCTTCCTTCCTTCCTTCCTTCCTTCCTTCCTTCCTTCCTTCCTTCCTTCCTTCCTTCCTTCCTTCCTTCCTTCCTTCCTTCCTTAACTTATCTTTCCTTCCTTCCTTCTTCCCTCCTTCCTTCCTTCCTTCCTTCCTTCCTTCCTTCCTTCCTTCCTTCCTTCCTTCCTTCCTTCCTTCCTTCCTTGGCTACTTTCATTCACTCTCACTCTCACTTTGTATTTTCTCTTTCTCTTGTTCCCTCTCCCTCTCTTCCCCCTTCTCTCTTGCACTTTCTCTTGTTCTCTTTGTCTCTAGATCGTGCTCTCTCTCTCTCTCTCTCTCTCTCTCTCTCTCTCTCTCTCTCTCTCTCTCTTCCTCTTTTCGTCTTTCTGATCGCGTTATGATATGTTGTGCTTTGCTGTGTTGTGTGAGTGTGTGTGTGTGTGTGTGTGTGTGTGTGTGTGTGTGTGTGTGTGTGTGTGTGTGTGTGTGTGTGTGTGTGTGTGTGTGTGTGTGTGTGTGTGTTAGTACCTTCCGTGTTTGAGCAACAAAGAGTGGTAATGGTATAATGCAGTAATGTGTAACAATATGAGAGAGAAAAGTGTTCCCCAATATCCCAATCTCTTCTACTCAACTTCTCGTTTTTTGCCCATATTATATTTTTACTTTTATTCATTCTTAATATGTTTTGCTGTTAAACGTTAATTTCTTCATATCTCTACTTGTTTATCCATTCTCCTTTTCCTTTGATGATAAACGCCAATTTTAATATATTTTATCATATCTAAATCATTTAATGTTATGTATATATTCCCGTTCCACATAATATCTCTATCTAGGTAAATGTATGCAGTTAATCCCTCATCTAGTTTATTTCATATATGAATAGTTCCATTGAAAGGATTAATCACATTTATGTCCTATTTCTCATTTTACCTATAACATAACAAACACGTTACGACTAGTTTGCTTGTGGTTGTTTGCAAGTCTTTATATTCTGATGTATTCAATTGTTGCTCCCATCTTTGGAACAAAATCAGCTCTCAGAAAACTTATAAATACACAGACATGCCCGCACGCAAGCTATCTCACCCCCCCCCCCCCCCAATCCCCACCCCCACACACACACACACACCCACCCACACACATACTCTAGCAAATACTGAAACACACACACACGCGAACACAAATGCATTCACACACATTAACCCAAACACAGACACATTCACAAAACACAACAATCTCTCTCTCACCCACCCACCCACCCACCCATGCCACACACACGCCACAAACTCTCCTCCTGGCCTAGAGCAAAGTTCCTCCACCCTGAGTTTCTCCACTGACAGCCGGCACAAAAGTAAAGTAAGAGAAAGAAAGAATAGGTACAGATAGATAGATATATAGATAGAGCAATAGATACATAGATAGATAGATACATAGATAGATATATATATATATATATATATATATATATATATATACAGTAAATATAGATAGATACAGTAAATATAGATAGATAGGTAGATACAGTAAATATAGATAGGTAGATAGATAGATACATAGATAGATATAGATATAGATAAATTAATTGACAGATAGATAAATATACAGAAAGATTGATAGATAGAGGGATTGATTGATTAATTGATTGACAGATTGATAGATGGAAAGATTGGTAGTTAGAAAGTAAATTGATAGCTATATATGCATAGATAATGTAAATAGTTAGATAGATAGATTTATTTGATATTCATGTTGATTCTTAATTGATAGACCTATAGCTAGAAAGAGAGGCAAATTGATCTATACTTAAGGGGGGTCACCGTTTTTTTTTTTTATCTTTCTCTCCTTTTCTATCTTTCCCTGGATTGTATCCATTCGGCCCAATTCAGCCAACTGTTTTAAGACGTTTATCCCATTCCAAGTGTCGATTTGTTCCTGGCGAGCGATAGCGAGCCAGCATTGTATGGAGAAATCCGGCTTCGCCGGAGACATTTTTCTATCGAAAGATGTACAAATTTAGCTTGCTGTCAAAACAAACATATATAAATGCTGGCTCGCTACCGCTCGCCAGGAAAATGTTGACACCTGGATGGGGGTAAACGTCTTAAAACAGTAGGCTGAATGGGGGCGAATGGATACAAGCCAAAGAGAGAGGGAGAGAAAGAGAAAAAAAAAGCGAGGTGGGCTCCCTCAAACAAACATATAGACAGATAAGTGGACACCAAGAAAGACGTAAACAGAGGAAGAAGAAGACAAATGAAAATAGACAGATAAAGGATGGAGAGAGAGAGAGAGAGAGAGAGAGAGAGAGAGAGAGAGAGAGAGAGAGAGAGAGAGAGAGAGAGAGAGAGAGAGAGAGAGAGAGAGAGAGAGAGAGAGAGAGAGAGAGAGAGAACAAAGCAAGGAATCACTCTAATCAAGCTAAAGTAATCTATAATAACGCGTCGCCTTTATCCCCTACCAGATTAAAAGGGTAATAATCTGTAAAGGGGGGGGTTTATTTGTTTGTTTATTAATCTTTCTATATTTTGTGTTTAGTTTCCTCCCTAGACTTCCATTAAGCTTAAAAACACTATCTTTCTATATTTTGTGTTTAGTTTCCTCTCTAGACTTCCATTAAGCTTAAAAACACTCTATCTTTCTATATTTTGTGTTTAGTTTCCTCCCTAGACTTCCATTAAGCTTAAAAACACTCTATCTTTCTATATTTTGTGTTTAGTTTCCTCCCTAGACTCCCATTAAGCTTAAAAACACTCCCCAGACCCACCTTCGAGATATATATGTAAATGTTTTGATAAAAAAATGGCTCGGCCAAAGGCCAGTTCCTTTTGAAATTACAGGCTCGCTATCGCTCGCCATGAAAAAAATACACCTAAATGGCACGAAAGGTCTTGACATAGATAAAGAAATGGGACGAACGTTTAAAAATCGACAAGCTAATGGGGCTAAACATGAGGGAGAAGGAGGACCATCAAAAACGACCTTTCCTCCCTTTAAAGACCACGCTACATTACCCCTTCAGTGCCATTAATTATTATCATGTAAATGGTGGACACTTCATCACCTACAGTATTATATGTATTCTATGTTTACAAATTATGACATTACTTCCACTATTGAAAAGAACTTTACATACAAAAAAAAAAATCTGTGTGAGTGAGGGAAACAAAAGGCATAAATGCCTGTAGCGAGTGCATCCCCTCGAGTTGAAAGAGTGACAGGGCCTAAATGAAGGGACGTTCGAGCCAAAATGCATGGACACACGGAGTTTGAAGCAACTTAATTCATAGGAAGAGGGAAAGACTGATTCTGAGAGAGAGTTCCCGAGCTCGGCAGTTGAATAGAAGAAAGACTGAGAATAGCGTTTCACTCTTACAGTAGGTTGGAAAGTTGCACAGAGTAGGGATGGGCTTGTGTTGCAAGACGGGTACTACATACCCTACGTAGAGGAGGTGGTATACACTGGGAAAGCTCTGAGGAACACTGATTATTGTAGTAGCGATAGAGATGCAACATTGAGGCGAAGATAAATATTCATAATTATATATAGATATAGATATATTTATATATATATATATATATATATATATATATTTATATATGGTAGCTCTGAAAATATATACTATTTTCATGAGCTTTAGTATATATATGTTTTAGTATACTGAATAAATTATGTAATATATTATGTAATATATTATGTAATATATTATGTAATAGCTCTGAACAATATACAGTATACTCATTTCATGAATGTTACAATGATCTACAGTAAAGCATTATAAGCTATCACACAACGTTGCTTCAAAAGGTAACATACAGAATAGGAAATATTTACATACAGAACATATGACACACACAGACATAATTGCATACATTTACTGTACGGTCACACTAATAAGTCATGACCCAGCTGTCATTACGTTTGGCTTGCTCTGTGCTGTATTAATGCCTGTCAGATGTTGAATAGGGTGGGTAAGTGCAGGAACATGTTTGTATATCTCACTCGATATGAAGTAATGATGCTTAGTTATTGCTGATACCAATTATTAATCAATAACATACATGG
Organism: Paralithodes platypus; assembly: GCA_032716605.1. Classification (NCBI taxonomy): domain Eukaryota; kingdom Metazoa; phylum Arthropoda; class Malacostraca; order Decapoda; family Lithodidae; genus Paralithodes; species Paralithodes platypus. The sequence goes on from CM064514.1 coordinate 61,424,091, forward strand.
TGCCGAGTTATCACTTATTAGCGCAACTGTACATGCAACACACGTAGCACATAGAAACTATGACAGACACACAGACACAGACACAGACACACATATCCATCCCATACACACACTCACACACATAAACCCAAGCAAATTAATTAAATAACACATACACACACACACACGCACATACACACAAACACACACTCCAACGCCAACACACACACACACATATATACACACACACACACAAACACACACACACACACATATATACACACACACACACACACACACACACACACATATATACACACACACACACATATATACACACACACACACACACACACACACACACACAGGGTTCACTCATGAGGCACAAAACTCACGTCTCTTGTTTTTTGAGAGTTTGGTTGTGGATCAGCTACGACGTGTGTGTGTGTATATGTGTGTGTGTGTGTTTGTTGGTGTGTGACTGTGTGTGTGTGTGTATTTGTGTGTGTGTGTGTGTATATAGTATTGTGTGTGTGTGTGTGGGTGAATCATTAAGTATGTATACAGTCTTTAAAGTATAGAAGGCCGATGTTTGCAAGTGAAGTTCTTTTTCCTTTTTTTCTTTTTTCTATATTCCAAATACTCCCTCTCGGGCATAGGCTGATAGCCTGCACACTCTACCGCTGAACACGGTGAGGCCCGTGAGGTCTTGTTCCAGTCTAGGGAGTTAAACAATGCGAAGCACCTATTCACGGCTCGAACACAACTCCATCTCTGAAGCTGCTTCGCCTCTGCGATTCACTGTCTCACTCCCCAGACTCTGACCCTCACTCTCAGAACGCCACCTATTGAGCAATGAACTCACTAGGCATTGCCCCCCTGTAGCATATTTTGAATATAAGAATATTCATACAGTGCTATTTAACTATTTAATCAGGGAACAATGAGGGTATTTTTTTGTTGGCATTTCGGTGTGCTGTGGCAATGCACCGAAACTAGGTACAGCACAAATTCCATCCCAATAATATCTTCCCATTGACATATTGGGATTCGAACCCAGGTCAATTGGATTACCAGTCCAGTGGCAAGACCACTCTGCCACACCTCCCCTTTGAATAGTAATGATAGAATTATATGTACGATTTGTTGCATTGTATTAAGGGGAGATGGTCGATTTTTCTGGTTCCCCTTCTCCCTCATGTTTAGCCCCATTAGTGTTCAGGTTTTAGGACGTTTGTTCTATAGGTTTGGCGATTTTAAGACAGTTCACCTAATTTATTTGTCAATATTAGGACCTTTCGTGCCATTTAGGTGTCGATTTTTTCCTGGCGAGCGACAGCGAGCCTGTATTTTTAAAAGGAATCGGCCTTCGAACGGGACATTTTTCTGCCGAAAAATGTAGAAATTTATCTGGAAGGGAGGCTTAGGGGCTGTTTTGTTTTTGTTAAAGATTGTTGGAGGTCTAGGGAGGATACTAAGAACATAGTGAACATATAAATAAAAAGGCAAATAAATACGCCCCCCCCCCCTTAACAAGGAATATGCTTATGGACATTTGAGGGTTTATTCCTTTTTTTTTTTTTTTTTTTTTTTTTTTTTTTTTTTATTGTTCTTGTTGAGGGTTTTGATTGTTGTTGTCATTTTCAAACAATTTATCTTTAGTTTTCTCCTAAACTAACCCCCACCCTTCCCCGCTTTTTTTAGCCTCACTTCAAGCTGAAAAAAAAAAAAAATAAATAATAATAATAATAATAATAATAATAATAATAATAATAATAATAATAATAATAATAATAATAATAATACGGCTCGCATTATAATGTTCAAGCTAAATTTATACAATTGGCCCAGCCGAAGGCCAATTTGCATGTTCAATGTCGATCACCCTTAAACAAAAACCTACAAGACAAATAAACACAAATATATTAACGACTCTAAAGGAGCTCAATCTACCCTTAAACCTACCTAACTGTTTAATAACCAAGGTAAATCACCCCCAATGTACTGGATGAGAAACATTAAGGGAGGTGACACGCTTTTTTCCCTCCTTTTTCTCTCTTCCTCTGGCTTGTATTCATTCGGCCCCATTCAGCCTACTATTTCAAGACTTTTATCCCCATCCAGGTGTCAATATTCTCCTGGCGAGCGATAGCGAGCCAGCATATATGTATTTTTGCTTTGACAGCAAGCTAAATTTGTACATTTTTCGATAGAAAAATGTCTCCGGCGAAGCCGGATTTCTCCATACAATCCTGGCTCGCTATCGCTCGTCAGGAAGAAATCGACACCTGGATGGGGATATTAAACGTTTTAAACAGTTGGCTGAATGGGGCCGAATGGATACAAGCCAGAGAAAGAGAGAAAAGGAGAGAAAGAAAAACAAAGCAGGTGACCCCCCTTAAACCGGCTAATACAAGCTATATATACCCCCTCACCATGTGGAGCGTGTGGGGTACGAGAGGCGGCGGATTAGTCTAAAAAGTCCTGATTGCCATTTTTGTCTGGCCATCCGTCTGTCTGGGGTGCAACACTTAACAGAGACATAGAGCATCATCAATTGTCTACCAAGCGAGGCGAGGTCCGGGGGTTTGAGGCTCTTATTTGGGCTGGTTCCTCTTTGGCTCTTCCTTTCACTCTTTCACTTTCACTCTCTGCCTATCTACCTACCCTACCTACCTAACAGCCAATCTATTTATCAACATTATTAAGTATCTAAGTATCAATTCACTCTCACTATCACACATACACACATTTGGGCAAGTCTCCTAACGGTGTAGCCTCTGTTCACCTAGCAGTATAAATAGGAACCTGGAATAAGTGGACGAAGTTGTGATGTCCCATCTGGGGTTGGTGATCGGTTACAAGGTGAGATGGGAATCGTACTGGTCAACCTAAGCTACTGGTCAACCTAAGCCTTCGGTTGAGACTGGTACCGTAGTGAGAATGGTACCGTACAGATTAACCCTAAGCCTTCGTTTCCAAATGTCGCCAATTGGCTAAAATACAGACTACACACACATCCACAGCCATTCCAACGATACATAAAACACTTAACATGCATTTCACGCAATACATTCCCAGTTAAGGAGGCGCGATAATAATGAGCCTAGCTCGCATTGCGTGGATTCCCCTTGACGAACAAGTGAGTGAATTACACATACACACACACACACACACTGTGTGTGTGTTTCGATAGCGTAATGCATAAGTGCGCGGAATTTCCGTGTGAGTGTCCTAGGTTCGAGTCCTTTGAGTGCCACATGTATTTGTTGATTTCATTAATTGAGTTTAGAAGTGAAGTTGGTTGGTGAAAAAATACAACTTATTACTAAAAAGATAAACAGCACCATCAATAGTCTACCAAGCTCTGCACAGCGAGGGTTTTATTATCTTATGTTCCTTTGTTTACCTTCTGTGTTTACCCTTGTTTGGGTCCTCTATATTGTTCCCTATTCTTTCTTTACCTCTATTTCTATCTATCAACTATCTATATATCTATCTACGTATTGACTATCTATTTCTCTAGCTATCTATATATATTTCTTCTACTGTATATATGTTGGTTATATATGCATACAACACAACAGAGACACACAGCGTCATCAATTGTCTAATAATCACTGCAAGGTATGGAGGTTTTAGTCTCTCATTGTATTTGCTTTTGGCATTAACTTTCTCTTGCTTGCTTGCTATTGCTCCCATAGCTATCTATCTATCCATCCATCCATCCATCCATCCATCCATCCATCCATCCATCCATCCATCCATCCATCCATCCATCCATCCATCCATCCATCCATCCATCCATCCATCCATCCATCTATCTATCTATCTATCTATCTATCTATCAATCAAACTATCTATCTATCTATCTATCTATCTATCTATCTATCTATCTACCTATCTATCTATCTATCAATCAAACTATCTATCTATCAATCTATCTATCCATCTATCAATCAAACTATCTATCTATTAATCAAACTATCTATCTATCTATCTATTTATCTATATATGCATCTGTATTTCTTCTATATAAGTTGGTTTTATATTGATAATACTTCAACAGAGACATAGGGCATCATCAATGGTCTACCAAGCGCTGCGAACTTGGGTTTATTCCCTTATTCTCGTATTTGCTTTGCTCTCTTTTGCTTGTGTTCTGTTCTCCATTTTTTGCTTAATCTCTCTCTCTCTCTTGCTTCGCCCATTTCCCTTCCCTCCTCTTCCCTTCCCCCCTCCTTTCCACCACACCCCTCCCCCACCCCCCTCCCCTTTCCTCCCTCCTCCACCCCTCTCCACTCTACAAATACCCAACCTCTTTTTTTTTCTTTTTTTCCCCACACGCTATAATTGTCCATGTTTCCCCTAATTGACTGCTGTTATCTGGCACACACGGGCGAGGGACACTTGATCCTCTGACAGACAGACCGACACACACCCACACACACACACATATACCCACACACACACACACATACACACGCACAGAGCAGGAAGTGTGTGTGTGTGTGTGAGAGAGAGAGAGAGAGAGAGAGAGAGAGAGAGAGAGAGAGAGAGAGAGAGAGAGAGAGAGAGAGAGAGAGAGAGAGAGAGAGAGAGAGAGAGAGAGAGAGAGAGAGAGAGAGAGAGGAAGAGAGAGAGAGAGAGAGAGAGAGAGAGAGAGAGAGAGAGAGAGAGAGAGAGAGAGAGAGAGAGAGAGAGGGGGGGGGGGGGTGGAGGATGGACAGATTTGGACTCCGCGACTTTTTAATTGTATTCGCAATCCCTGGCCCCTGTGCCAATGAGTGATAGCGAGGAGTGGGGGAAAAGTGTCTTGGAGAAGCTCTTTGGCTGATTTCTGGGAGTTAGTTGGCTAATTGTTAAGTTTGGGGTTGATTTTACTTGGTGTTGTTTTGGTGTGTTAGTGGTGTGATTTGAGTGCTGCTTGGTGTGTGTATGTATGTATGTATGTTTTTATGTATGTATGTATATACTCAGGCACATACCTCATTGCTGGGGGTCGCCGACACTAGACAGAGCCCGAACAGAGACATCTAAAGTTCCTATTCTCAGGGTCCGGGACCACTTTCGCGTTCCCTCACCCGTTTCGCTTACTCGTCAAGTAGGAGTGCCTTGTCAAATCATCCAGTGCCATCTAAACCAGTGTCTCTGTAAATAGTGCCGCCTTAACCCATTCAGTACCGGTGGCATCTTTTATAATATACTGTATACTGTATACTGGCAATGATTAAACTAATGTATTCAGCTTAGGAATGACGTCTACCCATTGCAAGGCTACAGGCTATCCTCATTAATCCTTTTAGCTACCACACATATTTCCTAAGCTTTATAAAATAATCTAATTATAGCTGAAATTAAATATATAAGACGTCATCGGTACGCAAAGACTTAACCATCTCCATCATAACCAGTGCCAGCTTAGCCAGTGCCAATTCAACGAGTGCCACTTAGCCAACTCAGTCAGTGCCAATTTATAGTCCTAATTTAACCTAAGAGGAACTAGCCTATAACACATAGGTGATTTGGTTGGCACTGGTTAATATATGTTGGCTGAGATAGTCTACTGGTTGCTAGTTTGGTCACTGCTGCTGGCTAATATTTGGAGGCAAAGTACTATGAGAATGACTGAGTGAATTGTAAAAAAAATAAAAAAAAATAAAAAAAATAAAAAATAAATAAATATATATATATATATATATATATATATGGTTGATTAAGAGTTCATTGGGAAAAAATTGCGGAAAACATCTATGGGACAGAGATGGATTAGCCGTGAGTGCTGTATGGCTGCGAGTAGTTGCCTGCCTTGAAGTGTCACTAGTTCGAGTTGATTAGAATTTGAGATTCACAGGATTAATTTGAGAGAGTATTTACCTTTTCACTTCAACGGGTCTTTCCTAATATGGTACAGGATTAACTAATGTTAGCCGGAAGAAGACGCACCTTAATATTGGGTATTTTTGTTTTGAGGGAAAGGGTTAAGGTGTCAAATGCTCGTTCAACTTTTTAATTGTATTCGTAATCTAGGGCCTCAATGTGGCCGAGAGATAGCGAGAAGAGAAAGAAAGAGACGCCTGGGGAAACTTCGTGGATGGTTTCTGGTGTTTGGTTAGTTGGATACTTTTGGTTTGATTTTTAGTTGGTGGGGTGTGAATTTTCGTGGTTTGGGTTTTTTCGGTAATCTTGTGCATTTCATTTTTGTCAAATACCCCTGGATCCTTTTATGCAACTCGGCGAGAACCTGCCTGTGTAAGAGGTTTGATTAAGAACGCTAAACCATTAATTCCTATAAATCTTTCCAATGCTTGGTCAAATCATCTGGTAACATAATTATATACTAAAGCCTAATGGGGTTAAAGCCAGGCTTCGATTATGCTTAGGTATATTCAAAGGCAAATAGTGAGTTTGGATAACAGGTGAATAATATGTGGAAGAGTGAAAAATTTGAGTTTGTTATTTAGTGTTGATATAGGTGTGGTACGTGTGGTGTTAGGTGATTTTCCATGATGTCTATGTAGTTGTATACTGCCTGATCATTATTTGAGGGTATATTAGGTAAGCTTCATATTGTATTGCTTGAGGATGTGTGAATTAAGTCATGAAGTGGATTAATTAAAACTAGATAATATGGTTGAATTTGCGATTGGTTCTGGGTGGTGCCGTCGATTTTCACGTCTCGGTACTTAGGGAATGTGATCACGTCAAAAATACATTATTTTCTTTGTCTATGTTGAAAGCAGGGGACGGATATTTTTGATCCTTTACAGGAGAGATGTTCAGATACCGACTGTCTCTCTGCAACTTTTTAATTGTATTCATAATCCAGGGACTTCCAGCACTCGAGTGATAATGAGGAGGAAAACAAGAAGAGTCTTGGAGTTGGTCTGTGAGTAATTTGGAGGAGAAATGAGACTGGTTGTTTGGTTGATGCATTTGTGTAGATGTTGGTTGGTTGGTAAGGCTTGTGTGGGTTGGTTGGTTGGTAAGGCTTGTGTTGGTTGGTTGGTTGGTAAGGCTTGTGTTGGTTGGTTGGCTGGTAAGGCTTGGATTTTGGTTGGTTGATAAGGCCTGTGTAGGTTGGTTGGTTGGTAAAGCGTTCATGTTGGTTGGTTGATGAGGGTTGGAGTAATGTTGGTTGGTTGGTAAGGCTTGAGTTGAAGTTGGTTGAAATGGTGTAAGTACTGGTGTTCTGGTGTTTTGTGTGTGCTTTAGAATGGGTTTGGGGATGATTAATAGTGTTTTTTTTTTTTTTTTTTTTTTACTTTATCTGTTGAATATGAGTAAAGTGGGATGAAATGCGAATCACATAAGAGGGAGCTGGATTGATGGCTTAGTGATGTATGGATCTGGTGTTAATGAGGCTTGGTAATAGAACTTTGGCGTATTCCAGGTGTTTTTGACATGTAACTTAATGTTGTCTGAATTCTCTCTCTCTCTCTCTGTCGATCTCTCTCGCTCTCTGTCTGTCGATCTCTCTCTCTCTCTCTCTGTCTGTCGATCTCTCACTCTCTCTCTCTCTCTGGGTGTAAGAAAGCCACACCACCACCACGTATAATCGCCTTAGGTGCCTGATGTCTTGCTTCTTTCCTTTCCTCCATCCCTCCCTCCATTCCCTCCTTCCTATTTCCTCCTTTCCTCCATCCCTCCCTCTTCCATTCCCTCCTTCCTATTTCCTCCTTTCCTTCATTCCTACTCTCTCTTCCATTCCCTCCTTCCTCTTCCCTCCATCCCTCCCTCCTCTTTCCTCCATCCCTCCCTCTTCCATTCCCTCCTTCCTATTTCCTCCTTTCCTCCATCCCTCTCTCTTCCATTCCCTCCTTCCTCTTTCCTCCATTCCTCCATCCCTCCTCTCTCTTCCAATCTCTCCTTTCCACCTACTTCTCTCCATCTATCACGCCCGTCCTTCCTCTTTCCTTCTCTATCTCTCTCTCTTATACTCCCCCTCCCTCTCGAATTAGTTCCTATCTCCCTTCCTCTTCCAATCTCCCCTTTCCCTCCCTCTTCCCTCCATCTGTCACTCACTCCCTTTCTCCTATTTTCTCTCTCCTTCCCCCATCCTCTACTTCCCCCATCTCTTCCATAAAGCTTCTCTCCCTCACCTATATTCCTTCCTTCTCCTTCCCTGTCTCCCTCCCTGTTTACTTCTAATACTGTATCTCCCTACCTCCCTCTCTCTCCCATACTTAAGGGGAGGTTTTTAGTTTGTTTCCTACTCCTCCAGCAATCTTAAAATTTCACCCCTTTGACCCCCTTTCAAGATAAATTTGTACATTTTCGGTAGAAAAATTTCCCGGCTGAAAGCCGGTTCCTCTTAAATTACAGGCTCGCTATCGCTCGCCAGGATAAAATCGACACCTAAATGGCACGAAAGGTCTTAAAATTGACAGAAATGGGTTGAAAGTTCTTAAAATCGTCAAAATAATGGGGAAAACGTCTTAAAATTAGAAAAAACAATGGGGCTAAACATGAGGGAGAAAGGAGTCAAGAAAAAAATCCCTCAAGTGGAAATCTCCCCTTAAGCTCTGTCCCTCCCTCCCTCTCCCTCTCTCTCTCACCTCCGTCCTTACTTCCCACCTCCCTTCCTACCAGTCACCCTCCCTCTCCCTTACACCCCCCCCCCCCCCCCCCCCGCCCCCCCCCCACCCCCCCCCCCCCTCCACACCTTCCTCTCTCCCTCCGTTCCACTCATGAGATTACCTCGCCAATGAGTCCTGGATGAGCAGCTAATGGTGGCCACGGAATTTTAGATATTATTTATTTACATAGAACTGTTTATCGACGTGTTGTATATACTGTATATATGTATTTTTGGTTCTTAAGTACTTTCAAAATATATATAATATACATATATATAATTATATATATAATTATATATATATATATATATATATATATATATATATATATATATATATATATATATATATATATATATATATATATATATATATATATATATATATAAACCCTCCCTTAACTCTACGGTATCATCGCACCCGCTTAACTTTGTTTAAATTACCCCTCCTTTGTATTAACCCCATCATTCTGCCCCATATATATATTTTGTTTTTGTTTTTGTTATGTTCTAATTATTTTCAATAAGCTTTTAAGCTTTCATATTTGTAATAATATCTTTTGATTTGTAGACCACTGAAGATGACACCAGTGTGATGTCGAAACGTTTGGTAATAAAGTATGGAACTGCTCGTAGCGTACTTTGTTCTTCTATTCCTGCTGTATATATATATATATATATATATATATATATATATATTTACCGTATATATTGATTTAATGTATTCATAATAGAATACTTTCATTAAGTAACAAGGCTATAATCAGAAGAATATCACCTATCTAAAAGCTAACCAATCCAGTACTATTATGCATATTTATTGTCTCTTATTTGCTGACATACAGTTAACAAATATCAGTTACATTAGGAAAGACCTCTATCAAAAGTTAACAAATATCAGTTACATTAGGAAAGACCTCTATCAAAAGTTAACAAATATCAGTTACATTAGGAAAGACCTCTATCAAAAGGGGACACATTATAGCCATTATCCTCTTGATCCTAACATTTCCTTCTTAACCCCTTCAGTACGATGACGCCTGTTTACCTTTAATTCTGGCTATAATGTACAAAGGAGTACAAAGGAGTACAAAGGAAATCAAGCAACAACAGATCTAGTGACCCTTCTAGGCTGCTTGTCCTCCAAAACACTGAGGATCAAGTGTCCAAACAGTGGTTTAGAGTGGGTAAGGGAACATTGGAAAGGGAACTACTGCCCTGCCACTAACGTGGCAGGACTAGGAAGTTAGTAGGGGACATATGGGTTAGTAACTGAGGGGAGGATAAAGTTATTCATTTACAAACGCAGTCAGTCGCGGGTTTGATGCGAGATATTTGTCTAGGCGGAATTTAAATGAATCAACGGTGCTGCAGTCTATAACGTCTCGGGGAAGCCCATTCCACAAGTTGACAACTCGATTGAAGAAGAAATTCTTAGATTAGTGCGAGTTAAAAGATTTACCAATAATTTTGCAACCGTTTCCCCGCGTGTATATTGATGAGTGTATTCAGTTACGGTAGGAACTATGTTATTCAGATAAATATTGAGATAGTATTTACCTCTTTAACCCCCTTCTATACCGGGGTCGTCTTTTTAAATGTATTTTTGCTATATTTAGACGATTTAAGGGGAGATCTCCACTTGAGGATTTTTTTCCTTGACCCCTTTCTCCCTCATGTTTAGCCCCATTGCTCTTGATATTATAAAACGTTTGCCCCATAAGTTTAGCGATTTTAAGAACTTTCACCCCATATTAAGACCTTTCGTGCAATTCAGGTGTCGATTTTATCCTGGCGAGCGATAGCGAGCCTGTAATTTAAGAGGAACCGGCCTTTAGCCGGGACATTTTTCTACCGAAAAATGTACAAATTTATCTTGAAAGGGACTCAAGGGGGTGTAATTCTAAGATTGATGGAGGTCTAGGGAACAAACTAAAATACCTCCCCTTTAATTCAGTTTAAAAAAGGTCTGCAGCAATTAGCAGGCTTCGAACTCTCCCACTTAACCCTTTCTACTACCACAGCTCCTTCTTAAACTGTCCACAATCATGTAAATATAGTTAGAATAAACTTCAAAAAGACGTTGTAGGTACAGAAGGGGTTAAAGGAACATTACAAACTCAAGAATACAAATCTAAGGGTCACCAAAATAAAACGAAAAGTGACTAAAACTCATCAGTAAAAATGAAAAAATAGTTACCCCTTCAATCATAAAACGAATTCTTAAGGGGAGATATCCACTTGAGGGACTTTTTTCTTTACCCCCTTCTCCCTCATGTTTAGCCCCATTGCTTTTGAGATTTTAAGACGTTCGCCCCATTAGTTTGGCAATTTTAAGACCTTTCACCCAATATATGTCACTTTTAAGACCTTTCGTCCCATTTAGGTGTCAATTTTTCCTGGCGAGCGATAGCGAGCCTGCAATTTAAGAGGAATCGGCCTTCGGCCGGGACATTTTTCTACCGAAAAATGTAAAAATTTATCTTGAAAGGGGGTCAAGGGGGTGTAATTTCAAGCTTGATGGAAATCTAGGAAACGCACTAAATACCTCCCTTTAACTTCAACTCCTTGGCTTAGGAAAAAATCTCTATTAACAAGGTGTTACCAACTCTCGTTATCAAACCTTTAACTCTGACGGGTACAATCGGCCAAATAAGTCGTGTCTCCGCTCTCATTACGTTTTGCTCGCCGTGTGCTGTATGAATGTCTGTCAGATGTTTAATAGGGTGTGTAAACAGGGTGTGTAAACAGTGTGTGTAAACAGGGTTGTCTATCTCACTCGAAACGATTAAATAAAGTTTAAAAAGTGCTGATACCATTTATGGATCAAACTATACAAGGTGCCGTGACATCACTTATTTGACCGACTGTACAATCGCAGACATGAATTTCTGGACATTTTTTAGATTCAATTATGATACACTGGAGAACGGTTTGAGCTACAAATATCAGAATACTGAGATTCATTAGTTAATGCTCATCGTCTAATCACTTTCACTGAGATGTTCAAATATTCTTGACAAAACTGTAATTCTGAACTCGAATAAAATCCTTTGGAGGGAACTAGAAAGAAGAACATTGAAGCCATCTGATTAAATAGGTTCATGTTGTTGTTTTATCTGGACCACCTTCTCTCTCTCTCTCTCTTTCCCAATAGTTTTGAGATAATAAGACTTTCATCCCATTATTTTGGCAATTTTAGACCTTTGCTATTTAGGTGCCGATTTTTCTGGCGAGCGAGAGCGAGCCTGCAATTTAGAAGAAATCAGCCTTCGGCCAGAACCTTTTCTTACCGAAAAAAAAAACCCACACACATTTATCTCGAGAAGGATTTTTGTTTAAGCTTGATGGTGGTCTAGGGAGGAAACTAAAACAAATAAATAAATTGTATGTACAGTATATATATATATATATATATATATATATATATATATATATATATATATGTGAAAATCTCCCCTTACTGGGAAACGTCTTCACCTTCAATCTGGCGTCCGGAAGTAATCAATTTAATTATTGCTATTTGTCACTCTGGAATATTGCTCACATTAATTAGGCTAATGCAAACCTTATCACGGTTATCGTATTGATTTTATATTATCTCATGATGTACTCGATTCACCTGGGATTATATTCATTATTCAGGTAAAGAATATGGCCAATCTCCTACAACTATTTTCAACTAGTTTAAACTTCTGACATAGATTTATACAACTAAAATGTATACACTTTTATTAACCGATCTCTTTCTTTGATATGTTATTAAATAAAGTTTATTAATTTTCTTTAAAGATGCAGCATATCGTACAGCATATATTTCACTTATTCTTTCCGCTTTACTCTCTCTGTCTTTCTCACTCTCCCAAACACACACACACACACTCTCTCTCTCTCTCTCTCTCTCTCTCTCACACACATACTCACTCTCACTCTTACACACTCACACGCACCCTTTCTCTCTCTCTGACGTGCCTTCCCACCATTCTTTATATCCCACACACACACACACACACACACACACACACACACACACAAAAACACACACACACACACACACACACTCTTCTTTCATTTTCTCTGCTAAATTCAATACTCCTCTCTCCATTCCATCTCTTTCTTTACTGAACATGGCATCACTGGTGCAGGGACCTTATACTCTATTTTAGTTAACCCCTTCAGCACCTTGACGCCTTTTTACTTCTGATTCTGGCTAAAAGTAGATGATTTTATGCAGTTTAAGAAGGATCTATGTTACTAAGATGGTATATGGAGATCGCATTTACGCAATTGAGTCGCATAGGTAGATTTCAAGTTCAAGAATATCGTCTAATGGTAGCCCGCTTAAGATGAAAGCGAAGTGATGGTCCTGAAGGGATTAATGGTTCACCCAGTTCATTGCCTCTGAAGTATTACGAGAGGGACTTCATCAAATATTATAAATGCCTGACACATTTATTGTTGCGTAAGGACATAAATACATACCCCCCCGCCCCCCCCCCCCCAACTACCACCAGACACTCATACAGTATATGCGTGTGTGTGCTCTCTCTCTCTCTCTCTCTCTCTCTCTCTCTCTCTCTCTCTCTCTCTCTCTCTCTCTCTCTCTCTCTCTCTCACACAATTAAAAGTGATCCGTCAACATTATCAAATTAATCTTCTTTGATAAAATAATATAAGGGAATAAACTAAAAGTTTGTTATGTATAAAACACTAATTTGTTTCTCTAGTTCAACTTCGCTAATTTCAATATCCATTACATAATTAATAGGTTTATTCTTGAGAAAAAAACCTTGGCTCACATTTATAAAGTATATATATATATATATATATATATATATATATATATATATATATATACTGTATATATATTGTATATACAGTATTAATTTTAAAGTGTGAATATTTATCCTTCCTTTTTCTTGCTTTACTGAGCATTCATACTATCACATCATAATGTCGACATCAAATAGCATAAACCTAATATGATCAAATATAATTGGTAAACTCTTAATCAATTTGAAGCCTTACTCAGTAAATACATACAAACCAAACAATAGTACCTTTCCCTTTGATGGCACTGGCCCCCACCTTACTTTCTCTCTGTGTCCGCCTTAAGGGGAGATGGGCCGTTTTTATGGTCCCCTTTCTCCCTCATGCTTAGCCCCATTAGTTTTGAGATTTTAAGACGTTCGGCCCATTAGTTTGGCGATTTTAACACCTTTCGCCCCATTGCGTTGTCAATTGTAAGACCTTTCGTGCCATTTAGGTGTTGACTTTTTCCTGGCGAGCGATAGCGAGCCTGTAACTTTAGGAAAAATCGGCCTTCGGCCAGGAAATTTTCTACCGACAAATGTACAAATTTATCTTGAAAGTGGGTCTAGGGGGTGTAATTTTAAGATTGCTGGAGGTCTAGGGAGGAAACTAAAGTAATAGTAAAAAGACACATAAATAAGCAAATAAATACGGCCATCCCCCCTTAACCCATCAAACTCCTTACTCCCACCACCAATAAATACAGCCATCCCCCCTTAACCCATCAAACTCCTTACTCCCACCACCAATAAATACAGCCATCCCCCCTTAACCCATCAAACTCCTTACTCTCACCACCAATAAATACAGCCATCCCCCCTTAACCCATCAAACTCCTTACTCCCACCACCAATAAATACAGCCATCCCCCCTTAACCCATCAAACTCCTTACTCCCACCACCAATGACGCACTGGTTAAGGGGAGGTTTCTAGTTTGTTTCCTACTCCTCCAGCAATCTTAAAATGTCACCCCCTTGATCCCCTTTCAAGATAAATTTGTACATTTTTCGGTAGAAAAATTTCCCGGCCGAAGGCCGGTTGCTCTTAATTTACAGGCTCGCTATCGCTCGCCAGGATAAAATCGACACCTAAATTGCACGAAAGGTCTTACAATTGACAGAAATGGGGCGAGGGTTCTTAAAATCGACAAATTAATGGGGCAAGCGTCTTTAAATCTCACAAGCAATGGGACTAAACATGAGGGAGAAAGAGGTTCAGAAAAAAAAATCCTCCAGGTGGAAATCTCCCCTTAACCCATCAAACACTCTGCCCTTCCCTCTCCTCAATAAGTCTCTTTCTGGTCTCATCTAAGCTCACACGGTTGGCTTTTTTAGTAGCACTTTATTCGGTTTGGTCCTTCTATTTCTGGCAACTTTTCGGAGTTATTGATCATTAATGATTGGAAAAAAGACAGGCGTCATATTTTAGGTATAAAGTGCAGCGGTAAGAGTTCACAGATTAGACGTTCACAGATTAGACGTTCACAGATTAGACGTTTTCCAACATTGACGATAGGAGTTCTTGTACAATCACCAGAATCCAATAATTTGTATTCATCAGTGAATAAAAAGACAGGATATCGGTAACTGAACTTTGAACGTGAACTATTTTTGGAGGTATATATACAGTATATATATATATATATATATATATATATATATATATATATATATATATATAAACTTACTTCATTAGTTACCAGAACAAAATTGCCAAAGTTATTAGTCGGTAAATGTGTTCGTGTCATTCCCTATTACACTAGTTAACCCATTCAGTACCGGTGACGTCCTTTTCAATATATTTTGGCAACTATTAGACGAATGTATTCAGCTTAGGAAGGACTTCTACAAACAATCTCAATTAATCCTTTTAGCTACCATATATCCTTCCTAAGCTTCGTAAAATCGTCTAAATGTAGCTGGAAGAAACAGAAAGAGGTATTAAGGGGGGTGACCTGCTTTTTGTTATTTCTGTCCTTTTCTCTCTTTCTCTGGCTTGTATCCATTCGGCCCCATTCAGCCAACTATTTTAAGACGTTTATCCCCATCTAGGTGTCGATTTCTTCCTGGCGAGCGATAGCGAGCCAGCATTATATGAAGAAATCCGGCTTCGCCGGAGACATTTTTCTATCAAAACATTTACAAATTTAGCCTGCTGTCAAAAAAAAATAAAAAAAAACATGCTGGCTCGCTACTGCTCACCAGTAAAAAATTGACACCTGGATGGGGATAAACGTCTTAAAACAGTAGGCTGAATGGGGCCAAATGGATACAAGCCAGAGAAAGATAGAAAAGGACAGAACCAAAACAGGTTAAGTTTTTTTTTTTTTTTTTTTTTTTTTTTTTTTTTTTTTCTATATTCCAACTTACTTCCTCTCGGGCATAGGCCGAGAGCCTTAACATTCACCGCTTTACAATGAACAGTGAAGCCCGTGAGGTCTTGTTCCAGTCTAGGGAGTGAGACATGTGAAGCACGTAGAGTACAACGAGCACCTGCCATCTTGCCTTCACATGAGGCACGGTGCTCACTCATGGCCCGAAACGACCCCATCTCTGAAGCCACCTCGTTCCCGTGCTTCACTGTCTCACCCCCTACACTCGGACTCTCACACTTACACACACACAACGCCACCTGTTGAGCAGATAACTCACCAGGCATTGCACCCCAATAGCATATTTTGAACATGGGAATATTCATACAGTGCTATTTAATCAGGGAACAATGAGGGTATTTTATTGACGTTTCGGTGGGCTTGTGGTAATGCACTGATACCAGGTACAGCACAAATTCCATTCCAATAATATCTTCCCATTGATACATCGGGATTTGAACCCGGGACCTTTGGATTACCAGGCCAGTGGCAAGACCACTCCACCACACCTCCCCTACAGTAGGTCTCTCATGCTTACACGATCCTTCTACAATATCAAAGTACAGCGTGATGTTTCTGGACCCCCTTCTCCCTCATACTTAGCCCCAATAGTTTTCAGATTTTAAGATGTTCGTCCCATTAGGTTGTCAATATTAAGAGCTATCGTGCCATTTAAGTGTCGATTTTTTTTTTTTTTTTCCTGGCGAGCGATAGTGTACCTGCAATTAAAGGGGATGGTTGCTTTGTTGGACCCTTCTCCATCATGTTTAGTCCCATAAGTTCTGAGATTTTAAGACGTTTGCTCCATTAGCTTGGCGATTTACATAACTTTACATAACATTCATCCTTGTTTTTTTACAATTTTGAGGCCTTTCGTGGCATTTAAGTGTCAATTTTGAGGCCTTTCGTGGCATTTAAGTGTCAATTTTGAGGCCTTTCGTGGCATTTAAGTGTCAATTTTGAGGCCTTTCGTGGCATTTAAGTGTCAATTTTGAGGCCTTTCGTGGCATTTAAGTGTAAAAAAATTTCATAGCGAACGATAGCAATCCTACAATTAAGGAGAATATGGCCTTCGGCCAAGACATTTTTCTACCGAAAAATGTACAAATTTATCTCGAAGGGGGGTCTTGAGGGTATCATCTAAACTTTGGTGGAGGTGTTGGGAGGAAATTGTAAAATAAAGTAATAATTATGATACTTGACAAAATAACCTTCACTTAATTCCTTCCGTACCGGCGATGTCTTTTAATTTTGACTCTCGCTATATTTAGACGATTTTGTGCAGCTTAAGAAGGATCTGTGGTAGCATAAAGGGTTAAGTGAGACATTTCGAAACCTGTTATAATGGCTGGAGGCCCTTTTTAAACTGAATAAAATCGTCTAATACTAGCCAGAATAAAGTTAAAATACGTCGCCGGTACAGGAAGGGTTAAGGGGAGGTTTCTAGTTTGTTTCCTACTCCTCCAGCAATCTTAAAACTTCACCCCCTCGACCCCCTTTCAAGATAAATTTGTAAATTTTTCGGTAGAAAAATGTCCCGGCCGAAGGCCGATTACTCTTAAATTACAGGCTCGCTATCGCTCGCCAGGATAAAATCGACACCTAAATGGCACGAAAGGTCTTAAAATTGACAGAATGGGGCGGAAATTCTTAAAAATCGCCAAACTAATGGGGCGCACGTCTTAAAATCTCAAAAGCAATGGGGCTAGACATGAGGGAGAAAGGGGTCAAGAAAAAAGTCCCTCAAGTGGCAATCTGCCCTTAACTATGCACCAGTCAGTGCATCGTTACAGTTCAGCCTTGGTGGTATCTGGTCAAATCTAGCCCGGCTTTTACCTAATCAAACTTATCCTATCGTTATTGAATTTAACAAACTCAATACAAATTTAAACTCGGATTTTACCTAATCAAACTTAAGGGGAGGTTTCTAGTTTGTTTCCTACTCCTCCAACACTCTTAAAATTTCACCCCCTTGACCCCCTTTCAAGATAAATTTGTACATTTTTCGGTAGAAAAATGTCCCGGCCGAAGGCCGGTTGCTCTTAAATTACAGGCTCGCTATCGCTCGCCAGGATAAAATCGACACCTAAATGGCACGAAAGGTCTTAAAATTGACAGAATGGGGCGGAAATTCTTAAAATCACCAAACTAATGGGGCAAGCGTCTTAAAATCTCAAAAGCAATGGGGCTAGACATGAGGGAGAAAGGGGTCATGAAAAAAGTCCCTCAAGTGGAAATCTCCCCTTAACTAAACCTTTATAATTGAAAATACTTAATTCAATCTAACCCAGTCTCTCTACCTAATCAAACTTTACTAAAGCTTATTGAGCTTAACTAAATTAAAAGTGCTTCCATGGAACAGTGTGTTATCTGGTAGGGCTTAATTTAACTAGCCAATTGGTACGCGGTGATCTAATGAGTCGATTAAAACTACTTCCGGCATTAAGGGGAGATTTCCACTTGAGGGATTTTTTTCTTGACTCCTTTCTCCCCCATGTTTAGCCTCATTGTTTTTCTAATTGTAAGACGTTCGCCTAAAATTATTTTGACGATTTTAAGAACTTTCAACCCATTTCTGTCAATTTTAAGACCTTTCGTGCCATTTAGGTGTCTATTTTATCCTGGCGAGCGATAGTGAGCCTGTAATTTAAGAGGAACCGGCTTTCAGCCGGGAATTTTTTCTACCGAAAAATGTACAAATTTATCTTGAAAGGGGCTCAAGGGGGTGTATAATCTTAAGCTTGAAGGATATCTAGGGACCAAACTAAAAACCTCTCCTTAATGAACGTTTAGGGTACTATAGTAATATTCGATAGTGACGGGACAGTACCAATACCAATGCCTATGGGTATCTTTATTTTATCAATATCGCGTACTAATTGGACAATCACATACACATTGGTTAGTCTACCCTACTCTCTTAAGGGGATATGGGCGTATTTATTTGCTCATGTATGCATATTATATTATTTTAGGTTTCTCCTGAAACCTCCATCAATCTAAAAAAAAACACACACAAAAAAACGCACCCGCCAAAGACCCTCCGTCAAGATAAATTTGTACATTTTTCGATAGAAAAATTTCCCGGCCGAAGGCCGATATCTCCTAAATTACAGGCTCGCTATCGCTCGCCAGGGAGATATCGACACCTAAATACACGAAAAGTCTTAATATTGACAAAGAAACGAGGCGAAAGGTCTTAAAATCGCCAAACTAATAGGCCAAACGTCTTATAATCTAAAAACTAATGGGGCTAAACATGAGGAAAAAAGGAGACCAGAAAAACGGGCCATGTCCCCTGAAGAAAGTCCGGTATTGGAATCTGACTGGCAGGCGGAGGAGTCCCCCTTCTGCTGCTATTGACCTTTCACAACCAGTTTTATCTCTCGCCTTTTACAGTCACTTTACAAGGTATCTGGTCCATTCGCCGCATGGCCCCTTCGCCTTACAATCCATTCGCCTCAGCGCTTTGCAAATAGCGAGTTTCGGGTGATAAGGAAGTTGGAGCCTAAAGCGTCATTATTTAGCAATAATACAAACTTTACGTGATTTTGTGATGAATTGAAAGTTTGCTGCATTTGATATTTGGTATTTCTACTTGGACACATTATAGCTGGCACTTTACTAAATGTCGATGTCCTCAGCTACAAACACTTCTTTTTAATAACTCGAATCTCGCAAGTGGTCAATTCTCCTATCAACTTCCCTCAACCTCACTAGCAAAATAATGTATCACCTATCATCAATATTTACATTTATGACACACTACAATGACAACATAAATATATACCGGCATATATTAAATAACTAAATAAAACTCGGAATTGCGTTAACTAAGCCTAATGGATTTATATAATGGAGTATTGTCTTTAGATATTATGGTTTTGAGTACGACATGAGTGACACAAAGTGGCCATGAAGTGAAAGGACCAATTCCCCTTTATAGTACACCTATTTTTCATTCCTTTCAAATCCTGGTCCCCATTTCAGCTCAGGAAGAATATCCGGGAGTGAAAGGGTTGGAGCACTGTCTCAAAAAAAAAAAAAAAAAAATCAAAACTCAATCAGTAGGCCATTTCAACCAGTAGCTCTCAACCCGTGCCAACTTAATCAATATTATTAGGTTAGGCTAAGGCTTTCAGAATACGAGGACGCCTATCTTTCTTTTATTCTGGTTCTTTGTACACGATATTATTCAGTTTAGGAAGGAAGTGTGGGAAGAAAGAGTTGAGATAGGCCTCTATCCCTTTGATTCGTAGAAGGCCTTTCAAAACTTAATAAAATCGTCTAATATTAAATTGAATAAAGCAAAAACGCGTCCTCGAGTACCGCAAGGTATAAGAAGGGATGTTTCTTAATGTTGACGTAAGTTAATTTGATCTTGGTTGATTTGACACTGGTTGAGAGCTACTTATTGTAATGTTCTACTGGTCGAGATGTCTGGGAACTAAATCTCTCAGCCAACGGTGCAGCCACTCAGAAAAATCTGTGTTCCTCATATTATCTTGATTATGCAATTTATGATATCTATTGCGATTGATTTATGGATGGAATTTGCTATGCAGTTATAAATATAGATGTTTTAGTATTTAGCATATGCATACTTACTTAAGCTATATAATAATGCTTACGTGTGCATGCTATTATACAATACATATGCAAGGTCCATGAATTGTGTTAAGTGATTGTACGACTTACTTAAAAAAATAAAAAAATAAACAAATAAAAAGCACTAGGCCAACAGTACGACCCATCTATTTCATTTGATCACCTTCAATTCAATATACCTACCAAAAACACTAATTCAATATACCTACCAAAAACACTAATTCAATATACCTACCAAAAACACTAATTCAATATACCTACCAAAAACACTAATTCAATATACCTACCAAAAACACTAATTAAATATACCTACCAAAAACACTAATTCAATATACCTACCAAAACACTAATTCAATATACCTACCAAAAACACTAATTCAATATACCTACCAAAAACACTAATTCAATATACCTACCAAAAACACCAATTCAATATACCCACCAAAAACACTAATTCAATATACCTACCGAAAACACTAATTCAATATACCTACCAAAAACACTAATTCGATATACCTACCAAAAACACTAATTCAATATACCTACCAAAAACACTAATTCAATATACCTACCAAAAACACTAATTCAATATACCTACCAAAACACTAATTCAATATACCTACCAAAAACACTAATTCAATATACCCACCAAAAACACTAATTCAATATACCTACCAAAAACACTAATTCAATATACCTACCAAAAACACTAATTCAATATACCTACCAAAAACACTAATTCAATATACCTACCAAAAACACTAATTCAATATACCTACCAAAAACACTAATTCAATATATCTACCAAAAACACTAATACAATATACCTACCAAAAACCTTAATTCAATATACCTACCAAAAACACTAATTCAATATACCGGTACCTACCAAAAACACTAATTCAATATACCTACCAAAAATACTAATTCAATATACCTACAGTACAAAAAACACTAATTCAATATACCTACCAAAAACACTAATTCAATATACCTACCAAATACACTAATTCTACTCTGGAAGGACCTCAAAAGAGTCAGGTTGTTAGATAACCGTATCAATTATACTTGTACATTCACCAAGATTCTATGCTAGCTATTCTATGCTAGCTATAACCCGGTGATATTACTCCCATTGCGTAGAACCTCTTGGAGCCAGATAGATAAAGCAATATCTAGTTCGAATAATTACAATCCCGTGATGATTTATGTATTTAACTCGGAAGATATTGAAAAAAATAAAAAAATAAAACAAATATATATACTGCATATATATATATATAATATAAACATATCGGTATCAACCACTAATATTTTTAATACGATAACGAATAGCTACCACCAATTGATTTTACTCAGCGATAGAAGAATCTCTCGTTATAAAAAATATCAAAACCTTAACTTAACACACTGTACCTATTTTCTGGGGGTGGCCGACCCCAGCAATGGGGTATGTGTCTCAGTATATACATACAAACCTCTTTTCTTTCTGGCCATCTCCAAATTCCTGGCTCCTGACTCCCTCACTCACACTCTCTCTCCCCTAGCACCCTCTGGATCCCTGGCTTACCCCTCCCCTCCTCTCCCCTCACCTGGGCTGACACATCCATATTCCCTCACCTCATTTTCTCTCTCTCTCTCTCTCTCTAGAAATAGTCCTCACACTTTACAACGCTCTTATACGGCCTCTCCGGAGTATGCTGTTCAATTCTGGTCTCCAGCACTCAGGAAAGATATAGAGCAACTAGAAAGAGTACAAGCTAGAGCTACAAAGCTTATTCCATCGCATAAAAGAATGAGCTATGAGGACCGGTTGAGAGCTCTTGATCTCTTTCCGTTGGAGACACGCAGACTACGAGGTCAGCTCATTGAAGTGTTTAAAATATTTAATGGGTTTGACAATGTGGATTATAGCAAAATGTTTAGACTCAATATGAATACAACATGCAACCATGGCTGGAAATTATAATTGAAAAGGTTCAGCACTAGTATTTGTGGATACTTTTTCACATATAAGATATGTTCTACCTGGATCAAACTTCCCTCCGAAGTTGTAAACAGTTCTTCAGTAGATCAGTTCAAGAAGAGAGTAGATTGTATTTTGCACACTCTGTAAAGAGTGTAGTGCACTAAACAGTCTCTCTCCTTCCACTTCGAGTATCTCCTCGGAATGGACCGCAAGGTCTCTGAGATACTAACTATTCCTCTCTCTCTCTTTCTCTCTCTCTCTCTCTCTCTCTCTCTCTCTCGGATGTATACTAGTTTTGTCTAGACTTATCCTCGCACACTTTGCTATAACCTAAACAAACCTAACAACACTTCACCTAACTCAACCTTTATCCAGCTTCTATCTAACCACCCTAACGTTAGCCTAACCTAGCTTAGCTTTAAGGGGCTAGTGGATGGTTTTTGGTCTATTAATTAATATATTCGTTTATTTTTTAATTTCCTCGCTAGACCTCCATCAAGCTTAGAAAAAAAAAACACCTAGACCCCACTTCAAGATAAATGTGTACATTTGTTGGTAGAACAAATTTGACACCTAAATGCCACGAGAGGTCTTATAATTGACAACGAAACAGTGCGAAAGGTGTTCAAGTCGTCAAACTAATGAGCCGAACGTCTTAAAATCTTAAAACTAAAGGAGCTAAGCATGAGGGAGAAAAAGGTCCAGAAAAACCATGCCCAATCTAACTAGACACTAACCTAATCACTGCTCAGTTCAAATTGTGAGCATATTACCTCAATTACGAGAGAAAAATATCGAATGGCAGAGAAAAGTGGAATGTACAGTATAGTAACACAAATCTAATATGGGTGGAAAAAACTCGAGTGTACTGTAGGTGAAAAGACTTGAACTCAAAGCAACTGGCATCACTTTTCCTTGTCGAGGTAAAGATTGGCTGTGTTTACTTTTCGTTCGTTCGTTCTTCTTCTTCTTCTTTTGGCTTTCTTCCTTCCTTCAATTGCTATTCCTTCTTCCTATTCGTTTGTACTTGTGCACTGTACACCACGCTACGATGTTGCAAGGAAGCCGTTGAGTTAGGTCGAGAAGAAGAAGAAGAAGACGATGATGATGAATAAAAATAAAAAATAAAAATAAATAAAAAATAAAAATAAAATAATAATAATAATAAGAAGAAAGAAGAAAGAAAAACGAGAAGATGAAGAATGCTGCTGATGATGATGAAAAAGAGGAAAATACAAAAGAATGGGGAGGAGTAGAAAGAGAAGTAAAAAAAAAAAAAAAAAAAAAAATCGAATGTAAACTAAACCAATCGAATTTGAGGGGGAGAAACTCGAGTGTAGGGGAAAAAGGCCAGAGCTCAAAACAACTGGTATACTGTATATCTCCCTTTTCCTTGTCGAGCTAAAGATTCGCGGGGTTTACTTTTCGTGCGTTCGTTCTTTCCTACCTTTTCTTTCTTTCTTAAATTTTCTTTCTTTTAACTTTTTTTCTTTCTAACCTCTATTTCTACTTGTCCTGCTTAATCTATTACTTTCCTTTCTTTCTATTTATATACTCTCCCTTCTGTTTCTTGCTTCTACTTCTACTTCCTATTCTTTGGTATTGTCTTCTTCTCTTACATAAACTTCTTCTTCTTCTTCTTAACACTTAACTAACCTTAACTAACCTATATATAGTCTATCCTAGCTCAACAACTACCCAACCTACTGCAAAGCGTCGAAATATTGAAGAGGTGGTTTATTTCTGGATTCCCTTCTCCCTCCTGTTTAGCCCCATTAGTTGTGAGATTCTAAAACGTTCATCCCATTAGCTTGGCGATTATAAGACCTTTAGCCCCATTGGTTAGGCGATTTAAGACTTTTGGTGCCAATCATGTGTCGATTTTTTTCCTGGCGTGCGATAGCGAGCCTGTATTTCATGAACGTAATGGTAGTAGTTCTGGTAGTAGTGGTTGTGGTAGTGTTTATGATAGTAATGGTAGCAGTTATGATAGCAGTTGTGGTGGTAGTGGTTGTGGTAGTGATGGTGTTGTGGTAGTGTTTATGATAGTAATGGTAGTAGTTATGATAGCAGTTGTGGTGGTAGTGGTTGTGGTAGTGATGGTGTTGTGGTAGTGTTTATGATAGTAATGGTAGCAGTTATGATAGCAGTTCTGGTAGTAGTGGATGTGGTAGTGATGGTGTTGTGGTAGTGTTTATGATAGTAATGGTAGCAGTTGTGGTGGTTGTGGTAGTGAATGTGTTGTGGTAGTGTTTATGATAGTAATGGTAGCAGTTATGATAGCAGTTGTGGTGGTAGTGGTTGTGGTAGTGAATGTGTTGTGGTAGTGTTTATGATAGTAATGGTAGCAGTTATGATAGCAGTTGTGGTGGTAGTGGTTGTGGTAGTGATGGTGTTGTGGTAGTGTTTATGATAGTAATGGTAGTAGTTATGATAGCAGTTGTGGTGGTAGTGGTTGTGGTAGTGATGGTGTTGTGGTAGTGTTTATGATAGTAATGGTAGCAGTTATGATAGCAGTTCTGGTAGTAGTGGTTGTGGTAGTGATGGTGTTGTGGTAGTGTTTATGATAGTAATGGTAGCAGTTATGATAGCAGTTGTGGTGGTAGTGGTTGTGGTAGTGATGGTGTTGTGGTAGTGTTTATGATAGTAATGGTAGCAGTTATGATAGCAGTTGTGGTGGTAGTGGTTGTGGTAGTGATGGTGTTGTGGTAGTGTTTATGATAGTAATGGTAGTAGTTATGCAAGCAGTTGTGGTGGTAGTGGTTGTGGTAGTGATGGTGTTGTGGTAGTGTTTATGATAGTAATGGTAGCAGTTATGATAGCAGTTCTGGTAGTAGTGGTTGTGGTAGTGATGGTGTTGTGGTAGTGTTTATGATAGTAATGGTAGCAGTTATGATAGCAGTTGTGGTGGTTGTGGTTGTGGTAGTGAATGTGTTGTGGTAGTGTTTATGATAGTAATGGTAGCAGTTATGATAGTAGTTGTGGTGGTAGTGGTTGTGGTAGTGAATGTGTTGTGGTAGTGTTTATGATAGTAATGGTAGCAGTTATGATAGCAGTTGTGGTGGTAGTGGTTGTGGTAGTGATGGTGTTGTGGTAGTGTTTATGATAGTAATGGTAGTAGTTATGATAGCAGTTGTGGTGGTAGTGGTTGTGGTAGTGATGGTGTTGTGGTAGTGTTTATGATAGTAATGGTAGCAGTTATGATAGCAGTTGTGGTGGTAGTGGTTGTGGTAGTGAATGTGTTGTGGTAGTGTTTATGATAGTAATGGTAGCAGTTATGATAGCAGTTGTGGTGGTAGTGGTTGTGGTAGTGATGGTGTTGTGGTAGTGTTTATGATAGTAATGGTAGCAGTTATGATAGCAGTTGTGGTGGTAGTGCTTGTGGTAGTGATGGTGTTGTGGTAGTGTTTATGATAGTAATGGTAGTAGTTATGATAGCAGTTGTGGTGGTAGTGGTTGTGGTAGTGATAGTGTTGTGGTAGAGTTTATGATAGTAATGGCAACAGTTGTGGTGGTAGTGGTTGTGGTAGTGTTTATGATAGTAATGGTAGTAGTTATGATAGCAGTTCTGGTGGTAGTGGTTGTGGTAGTGATGGTGTTGTGGTAGTGTTTATGATAGTCATGGTAACAGTTCTGGTAGTAGTGGTTGTGGTAGTGATGGTGTTGTGGTAGTGTTTATGATAGTAATGGTAACAGTTGTGGTAGTAGTGGTTGTGGTAGTGATGGTGTTGTGGTAGTGTTTATGATAGTAATGGTAGTAGTTATGATAGCAGTTCTGATGGTAGTGGTTGTGGTAGTGATGGTGTTGTGGTAGTGTTTATGATAGTAATGGTAGCAGTTATGATAGCAGTTGTGGTGGTAGTGGTTGTGGTAGTGATGGTGTTGTGGTAGTGTTTATGATAGTAATGGTAGCAGTTATGATAGCAGTTGTGGTGGTAGTGGTTGTGGTAGTGATGGTGTTGTGGTGGTGTTGTGGTAGTGTTTATGATAGTAATGGTAGCAGTTATGATAGCAGTGGTAGTATTCATGATAGTAATGGTAGCGATCCTGGTATTGGTTGTGGTAGCAGTGTAGCCTAAAGGGAGGACTTAAGCTAACTTCTCTAAAAGAAAGTGAATGTTGAAACTTGTGGTGGCGGTTCCATCAGGGAGCTGTATGTACTCTCCCCCCCCCCCCCCCCCTTACCCAATTTCTCCCACGGACCCCTATTCCCCAACTCTTCCCCCCTTCCATAAACTCTCCCCTCACCTCTTCCCCCTCCCACATACCCTCATCCACCTCCCCCCCTCACTGACCTCTACACATCCCATTTCTCCCACAGTCACCAACCCCCCTTCCTCCTAAATCCCCCTCCACCCTTTCGCCCACACTACTCACCTCTCCTCTTTTCCCACAGTCACCCACCCCTCTTCCTCGCAAATCCCCTTCCCCATTTCTCCCACACCACATCTCACACCCCATTTCTTCCACAGACCTTAAACCAACCAGTTTGTTTCTCCCACAGACACCCACTCACCCCATTTCTCCCATAGACCAGCACCTCACACCCTATTTCCCTCCCCTTTACTCCCCCTTCCCCTCCTTTCAGAGAGAGTGATAGTGAGAGAGTATGTGTGTATGTATGTGTGAGGAGAGAGAGAGAGAGAGAGAGAGAGAGAGAGAGAGAGAGAGAGAGAGAGAGAGAGAGAGAGAGAGAGAGAGAGAGAGGGGTAGGAAGTTGGAGTGGTGTATAATGTAGCGATGAGAGTGTTTGAGAAGTGGCACTCTGGCACTGAGGGCCCTTGAGAACTTCTCCTCTACCACTTTTACTCTCCCTGGTGGTGCCTCCCTCTCTATATCTATCTGTTGCTCTCGCTCACAGGCTCTTGCTCTCTCTCTCTCTCTCTCTCTCTTTCACATATTCTCTCTTTCTCTCTCACTCTCTTTCACATTTCTCTCTCTCTCTCTCTCTCTCTCTCTCTCGCTCTCTCTCTCACACACACACATACACGCACACACTCACCTTCTCTCACTTTCACACTCACTCTCTCTCTCTCTCTGGACATAGATAAAAGGATAGATATAAAGATGGATTAGATAATTTGATAAGTACACAGTAGCAATATACATAGACAATAGAAGAGAAGTGAAGTAGTAAAATAATGGAGCCATGAGAGAGTGGTGGTGGAGAGGGTGGGGCACCAGTGTCACTTCGGCACTAAGAGCCCTTGAGACAGTCTCCTCCTCCTCCACCTCAGTCACATGGTATCTCTCTATCTCTGAATGTCTCTTTCATATTCTTAAACTATATCACAGTCTCTCTCTCTCTATCTATATCTGTCTATCTATCTGTAGCTTTATCTCTGGCTCTCACTTGCTCTCACTTGCTCTCACTCACACACACACACACACACACACACAAAAATCCATCCAGATAGTTATAATTGCATAAAGATCCACCGATTCACAAGAGTGGGCTAGAAACTATGGTATCCGAGTGTACAGTATGCATCAAACCTCTCCTTCCTCCTCCTCAGTCCCCGTCCCCTATCTCTCCATCATCATATAACCATTATATGCAGAGGAGAGGGATTGGTTGGTGTTACTAATGTCTATATAGTCTGTTCGCTGGAAGTAGGCGAGAAATCATGACCTCTAACCCCTGTAACTAAAAAACGACTAGAGTAATCGAGCTAATATGT
Organism: Paralithodes platypus; assembly: GCA_032716605.1. Lineage (NCBI taxonomy): Eukaryota > Metazoa > Arthropoda > Malacostraca > Decapoda > Lithodidae > Paralithodes > Paralithodes platypus. Next base: position 61,452,090 of record CM064514.1, read on the forward strand.
CTACCATTTGGGAAGAGTTAGTCAAGGAATAGATGTGGCAATATACAGCCAATTTGCTCTAGCCCTTTTTGAGTTACAGAGGATGGAGTTAATGATTTCTCGCCTACTTACAGCGAATAGACCATAGCGCCCTGTGTCTCGGGACATCCATACATCTGCTGTACAGTTGGACTTTTATACCCCTAACCACACACAAAGATATTGTGGGCAAATAATTGTGATTATAGACTGAAACAATCGTCTGCAGTAAACTTCAATATAATAAATAAATAATTAAATTAGTAGACTGTATGTGTTATTTAGATGTGAGTAAATTATTAAGTGTTCAGTAAATTAGGTACAGTAACATTTAATCATGATAACCACGACAAATTATATAAACGCATAACTTTAGCTACGATACATAAATTGAGAGAGATTGACACAGAAAGTTAGTGAGTATAAGTAATTAATACATATATAAATCAATAGTAAATCAACCACATATACGCCACTAAAAACCTCCCCACGCAACCAAGCGTATACTGCCATTCATCTCCATACGGAATAACTGCTCTGAATCGCGTAGTTCTCTTTTTAATTGGGGGTCACCGGCCTTTTTTTTATCTTTCTCTATTTTTTTTCCTTTTCTCTGGCTTGTATCCATTCGGCCCCATTCAGCCAACTGTTTTAAGACGTGTATCCCCATCTAGGTGTCGATTTCTTCCTGGCGAGCGATAGCGAGCCAGCATTGTATGGAGAAATCTGGCTTCGCCGGAGAAATTTTTCTATCAAAAAATTTAAAAATTTAGCTTGCTGTCAAAACAAAAATATATATATACTGACTCACTACCGCTCACCAGGAAAATATTGACACCTGGATGGGGGTAAACGTCTTAAAACCGTAGGCTGAATGGGGCCGAATGAATACAAGCCAAAGAGAGAGAGGGAGAGAAAGAGAAAAAAAAAGCAAGGTGGGCTCCCTTAATTGAGCCATGAAATAAAAGCCGAGTCATGAATAACTGGCTAATATAATTTGATGTCTGTACTATCTGGGTCATTCGGAGCTTTAAATGGGGTCAGTCTTTATATACAAAAATGTACTCGTTGCCATCAAATTTGCTATATGCAGAGTAGAACAATTTACTGTTATTGTAAATATTTGTATAGGATTATTAGTAATTTTGTTGTTATTATTACTATTATTATTTTTGTAGTAGTAGTAGTAGTAGTAGTAGTAGTAGTAAAAGTAGTAGTATTAATAGTAGAAGTAATATTATTAGTAGTAATAGTAGTAGAAGCAGCACTAGTAATTACAAATTCGCAGGACGTAACAATCAAACTTCTCCTATTATTACAGAGAGCCATACCATTTGCTTAGAGATAACCTTCATAAGTTGTATAAACAGTTCGAGAGGGAGAAAAACAAACAAAAATAACACTAATTTCATTGAGAGATTTAGAAAAAAATTATCAGAAGCTACTTATAACAAAATTAAACTCATCTCTACCTTACTCCCTAGGAAAAATTACACTGGTCAAGTAGTCAGTAAGAAAGACATTTTTCTCGATTGCTTCTTGTATTTCCTTTGATCCCAGACGACTGACCTTTTCTGGAATCCTTGAGTAGTCTCTCTCTCTCTCTCTCTCTCTCTCTCTCTCTCTCTCTCTCTCTCTCTCTCTCTGTTTTTTGTATTTATCTATTCAACGGTAAATACTGTACACCGAGCCACTGCTGTGAAAGTGAAAGCTTACAAGATTGACTATCCTCAGTCAGTCTCTCCCTCTCCCCCCCCCCCTCTCTCTCTCTCTCTCTCTCTCTGTCTCTCTCTCTCTCTCTCTCTCCATTCACCAACTTTCTTTTCCCCTCCCTATAGCCCGAATGAAGGGAGAAGGGGGGGGGGGGGGGAGATTCAACAGGAAAACTTTACGCTGGGAAAGGTAAAAGTGTAGTACAGATAGATGTTCCTGCTCTGCTTCTCTCTCTCTATCTCTCTCTGACCATCAATAGATCACAAGCATATAAAATCGCTATATATATATATATATATATATATAGTATATATATATATATATATATATATATATATATATATATATATACCGGTATATATATATTATATATATATATATATATATATATATATAAACATGACGCTACAAAAGGCAAAGCTGCCTGTAACAAGTCCCCCCCCCCTGCCCCTCAAGGTTGAAAGAGTGATAAGCAGCCACAATCAAGGTGCGATAGAGGTAATTTAGATGTGTTGGTAAGAAGTGTAGTGTGCTTGTTAAATGTAGTGAAATGAATAGGAGGAGGAGATGTTTGTGAGAGATAGCTAAACTACTCTCTGAGTAGGTGAGACACATATAGAAATAGTGGGGGAAGCCAGGCAAATGAAACAGGAGTACCAGCAACTCCTTATCATATACCTGTGTGGCCTCCCCTGGGTACTGCCCTGCTCGATTGGTGCCTAAAATCTCCCCAGTCTATCTCTGAATAATATATACAACCTTCTATCAAACTCTTCTCTCTCTCTCTCTCTCTTACCATAATTAAATCATTACCGTATCAATTATGCCATGTATGTAAACCAATCTATCTCTGAATAATATATTCAACCTTCTATCAAACCCTCCTCTCTCTCTCTCTCTCTCTCTCTCTCTCTCTCTCTCTCTCTCTCTCTCTCTCTCTCACCATAAATAAATCATTACTGCATCAATTATTTTATTTATCTAAACCAATCTATCACTGAACAATATATCCAACACTCTATCAACCTCTCTCTCTCTCTCTCTCTCTTCCCCCAGCTTCAGACGCCAGGGACATTATCTCTCCAGGCTGGTTTCCTGGGCCGACCCCGAACCCCTCCAGAGAGAGTCCGAGATACCTCTTTATCAACTCTTTATTTAGTTATTTTGTCTATACTGTTCTCTTATTTATTAGCGCCTGATTATTATGTTCTGTGTATGTTCTTCTATTTAGAATCTTATTAGTCATTAATATATTATTTACTACTATCCTCTTATCTCCTTCTGTTGCTTTCTGTTATTCATTCCTACTGTTTGTTCTCTTCTTGGCTTATCTCTTACTTTTCTAACTGGACATGTTTTACCTTTATTTCGTAGTGTAAAATAATATATAATAATAATAATGATAATAAATGGTTTATTGATAGTTGCAGCCATTGGATGAAAATGTACAAAGTAACAGTGTGTTGCTTAACTCTAACTTATATGAACTTACAATATGGACCAAAGCAAGATATTGCATAAGAGCTAACGGAGTAACGGTATTTGATCAGTTAAATATTATGTACTTCGTTTGCCGATGATTTTAGAGTCGAGATAATAGATGTACATTATAAAAGGGTTATCCGAGAGAGAGAGAGAGAGAGAGAGAGAGAGAGAGAGAGAGAGAGAGAGAGAGAGAGAGAGAGAGAGAGAGAGAGAGAGAGAGAGAGAGAGAGAGAGAGAGAGAGAGAGAGAGAGAGAGAGAGAGAGATAGTAGAGTAGAGAGAGAGTTAGTTAGAGCTATAGAGTTAGAGTTCTGTCCTACCCTCGAACCCCTTGAGAGAGACAGGAGTAGCCCTAACCCTGATACTACGATACATATACCTCAGACTGGCTCCTATTTCTCTTATCATTACAACTCTTATTTATTGAGTCATCATTATTAACGCCTCTCTTACTGATCCCACTCTTATTACATATACCTCTTGACTGGCTCCTATTTCTCTTATCATTACAACTCTTATTTATTGAGTCATCATTATTAACGCCTCTCTTACTGATCACACTCTTATTACATATACCTCTTGACTGGCTCCTATTTCTCTTATCATTACAATTCTTATTTATTGAGTCATTATTATTAACGCCTCTCTTACTGACCCCACTCTTATTACATATTATAACTCTTGACTGGCTCCTATTTCTCTTATCATTACAACTTCTCTTTATTGAGTCAATATTATTAACTCCTCTCTTACTGATCCCACTCTTATTGCACATCTGGATTGTTTTGATTGGCCTTTCTCTTATTTATATTATTGATTATTTTCCTGGTTCTATTATTGACTCTTACTAACTCTTTGTTTATTTACTAGTGTTGCTCTTACTAACACTATTTACTGACTCCTATCATATCACCAAGTCTACTCTTATTGGCATTATGTTTTACCATAATGATTATTATTTGTATTGACCTTTATCTCTCTCATTGACTTACTTAATATAGATTTACATTTTAATCGCACTGTTCTTACTCTTTTTGGACACTTCTCTCATTTACTGCTTCTCTTTCCCACTAACTGACTTCTCACTTATAGACTACAACCTCTTCCAAATAAGTAGGCCAAAACTGTTAAGCATTTACGTCTATAGCTCACAAACGCCTGGAGTAATCGAGCTAATATGTCTAACATTTGGGAAGAGTCAGCCAGGGAATAGGTGTGGAAAATTACAGCCCATATTCTTCAGCCCTATTAGAGTTACAGAGGTTAGGATTCACGATATCTGGTCTACCTATTTGGAACAGGGCATAGGAAGTTTTAGAGTCTAGGTAGTTTTGAAGTGTTGCCCCATTTGTTCAGATAAGCAAGAATATCCAAAGTTATTGCCTACATGACATTACTCTCAACGATCCCCTTAAAGATTATGACGCGTTTTGACAGATAATTTTGGCTATCATTAGGCGCTTTTATTCAGTATAGGAAGGCCCTCTAGCAGTCAGAGGGGGTATTTACTATCTAATTCATGCCTCTGACTCCCACAAATTCTTCCTAAACTGAATAAAGTCGTTCAATGATAGCCAGAATATACTGTTAAAACGCATCATAATATTCAAGGGGTTAAACTGCTTCTCTATCGCAACAAGTTTTTAGTTTTCTCTCTCGTGCTTGCTTAGATATGACTTGTATTTACCTTAACCATGTAAATATTGCAATAATTGAGTTGAAAGAAGGACCAGCAGTCTGGCCACAATTGTGAAGGACAAATGTAAATAGTACGAGTTTGTTCATTAGTTGTTTCTTGTAATGGATGTTCAATAAGCGTTTTAACCCTTTCGTTATACGAGAAGCCGCTTATTCCTTTTATGCTGGCTAATAATGGACGATATTATTCAGCTTAGGAAGAAATTATGGGAGTTAGAGGGTTAATTACCTCTGCCAACACAGTTGGACAGAGGTTATATTTTCGCCTGTTTTGTGTATGTCTGTCTGTTTGTCTGTAAGCATGATATTTCACAAAGTTATTAACCGATTTTCACAATACGTGATGGGCATAAAGGATATGCGCCAAAGAAGATATGATCCAATTAAGACTCATAATACAGATTTATCTTTTCCGTCCTGTGGTGGGCTCCTAATTCTCCCATTCTGCTCACTTCTCCTATCTCGCCCAACGTCCAGTAAAGCTTATTATCCTTATTATCCTTTCTCTTCCCCTAACTCCCCCATTCTCTCCCTCCTCCTCACTCCTGTTTCTCTCACTGTCCTGTAAATCATATTATTACTGGTGTTCTCTTTTCCTCTCTATGTTATGGCCTCTCTTAATCATGCAACTTAGTGCCTCCTAAGATTCCAGCTGTCCGTGTTCTCTGTATTTATCTCCTCTTATTTCTCTTATTCTTATTCTTCCATTTGTGTCTATTATTATTACATTGTTCTGTCGTTCTTACCATTTTCTGTTCTCAGTAAATCTCTCTCTATCTATCTCTCTCTCTCTCTCTCTCTCTCTCTCTCTCTCTCTCTCTCTCTCTCTCTCTCTCTCTCTCACTATCTGTTTCTGTTTCTGTTCAATTATTTTGGCATGTTTTTTCTCTAACTAAAAAACGCTCTCCCTTTACCTACAGCATCTTTCCCTCCCTCCCAACCACCCCTCTCACTTTCTCCCTCTCGCCTTTCCATTCTCCCAACCTCTCCCTCCCTTGTTTTCCACTCTCTATGACCTCTCCCACATACTTCCATCTCATTTCCCCTTCCACACCACCCCTCCCACTTCTCCCTCTCTTCCACTCCACCCTCTCCCTTATCAACCCCTACCTCCTCCCACCCCTACCCCACGTACCTCTCTCCCTCCCCCTTTCTCTCCACTCCCCCCCCCCACTTCCATTCCACCCTCTCCCTCTCCCTTCTCAACCCCTACCTCCTCCCAACCTCTATCCCACGTCCCTCCACACCACCTGAACCTCTCCCTCACCCCTTCCATTCCACCCTTTCCCTCCCTCTCCCCCCCCCCCCCCACCTCTCCCCTCCTCCCTGTGATCGGAAGAGTAGGTCAAATCAAGGTAATGGCAGGAGGATCGAGAGCAACAACTTTTCTGGGCCCGAGCTGTGTCTTACTACAAAGGTCCCCCCTTGGAAAATGGTAGGGCTGGGCTCTTAGAATCTGGGTGGGGCGTGGAGGGGGGCGGAGGCCCCCTTTTGGACAGCTGCCACCATTGTGTACCCTTCGCTCCCCCGTTTTGACATTAAACCGTCTTGAAAACTGAAAATATATATTTAATAAATACACAATTAAAAAACAAACTGAAAATATACATGAGTCTCAGACTGCATTACAATAAAAAAAATCATTTATTCCTTACCAATTGTTTGCCCTTTTTTATATACGATGTTCGAAGGTTTAGCTCGGAAAACAGTATTTAGAAATATACTGTATAACTACACCATGTTCCCGAGTCTCTCTCTCTCTCTCTCTCTCTCTCTCTCTCTCTCTCTCTCTCTCTCTCTCTCTCTCTCTCTCTCTCTCTCTCTCTCTCTCTCTCTCTCTCTCTCTCTCTCTCTCTCTCTCTCTCCCCCAAAAAAAAACAACACTCGCAGAAAAATTCAGCCCGTTGAAAGTTGTCCCCAAGTTCCGTGTGTTCTAAGGGGCCTGACCAGTGTAACCCGCCCCTCGGTCCGGCTCCGCTCTCTCAAAAGACGATACTTTGGGTTCTCAGGTGAATGGCTCAAGACCTCCCGGGGCCAAAGAAGAAGAAAGAAGTTGGACAAATGCGAGGAGAAAAGTTGCATTTATAAGGCTGCTGGGCCGGGGATCAGAGTGCTTAAATTGTTGGGAGGCTTTGAGTAATGAAGGGAGGGTGGTATTGAAATGTGGGGCGGAGTATAATTATGTACTGTATATAGATAGAAAAGAGATGGAGATGGACAGATATTTAAAATTAGAATTTGAATTTTGTATGCTGTTCTAAGGCTTTTAAGAAATGGATCGGAAATCGCATTTACAAGTGTAGAAACGTCGATGAAGGTAGACAAATGTTGGATTGATCTGTGGAGAAATTCATATACATAAAAGAGGAGATAGACAAAGATTTAAAGGGGAATTTCCGGACCCTCTTCTCACTCATATTTAGCCCCACTTGTTTTGACATTTCCAAACATTCGCCCCATTAGTTTGAAGATTTTAAGAACTTTCGTGACATTTAAGGTGTCGATTTTTCCTGGCGAGCGATAGCGAGTCTGCAATTTAAGAGTAAGCAGCCTTTGGCTGCAGCATAAATGCTCAAAATTATCTCGAAAGGGGATCTTGAGTGTATTTATTTAAGCTTGATGGAAGTGTAAGGAGGAAACTAAATAATTATGATATACAAATATATATATATATATATATATATATATATATATAAATATACCGGTATATATTTATATATATATATATATATATATATATATATATATATATATATATATATATATTTAAGTATATATATATATATATATATATACATTTATATATATATATATATATATATATATATATATATATATATATATATTTAAGTATATACATAAATATATAAATAAAAAATCCCATTAAAAGCAGAATACATGGACTGACCAGAGTTGGCTAGTTTGCTAGAAGTACCCTGACTCCATTATTGAACAATGGAGAAACGTGTGTGCATATATATTTATATAACAATAGATTAATAGACGGAAATAATGAAGGTAAACAGGTACCGATTGATGGATAACAGTATGCATAATGTATACAGGAAGAGATAGAGATGTTTAGAGGAAGATGAAGATGGCGTTCACACAAGACAGACAAATACATCATGGGACCATTGCGCTTGTGTGTGTGTACCGTCGATGTATAGTAATATATAGTATATATGGGCAATCAATGCATTACTGGTCTGTTTATACTCTCTCTCTCTCTCTCTCTCTCTCTCTCTCTCTCTCTCTCTCTCTCTCTCTCTCTCTCTCTCTTTTTTCTCATCACCAGGAGACGGACAAGTGCATCAGAGGCAGCATTGTGTGTGTGTGTGTGTGTGTGTGTCTCGTCGCTATTATTCCCTTGGACACAAATATTGGGTGCCAGAGAATTACTACCTCCGCTCTCCGTCATTTGTTGATGGACGGGTGTGTGTGTGTGTGTGTGTGTGTGTGTGTGTGTGTGTGTGTGTGTGTGTGTGTCTGTGTGTGTGTGTGTGTGTAATAGAGAGAGAGAGAGAGAGAGAGAGATATAGAGAGAGAGAGATGATAAGAGAGAGAGAGAGAGAGAGGGGGGGGGGGGGGGGGTCTGTGTCTGTGTGTGTGTGTGTGTGTGTGTGTGAGGGAAAGAGTTATGTCTCACCGGGCGTCGGCTATAGACCCTGAAGGATATATATTTTATTTTGTTTTGGTGGTAGGAAGAGATGATGGTTTGGGGATATCTGAGAGAGAGAGAGAGAGAGAGAGAGAGAGAGAGAGAGAGAGAGAGAGAGAGAGAGAGAGAGAGAGAGAGAGAGAGAGAGAGAGAGAGTTGGAAAGAAAGTAGGAAGAACCGAAAACTGTAAATACACGCACTGTAAAAAAAAGCACTGAAAGAAAAAGAAAACATTAAAAAGCCCCTTGTAATAAAAACCTTGTACTACCAACCTTGTCTAAAACGAAAATCATCTAGAACTAAAACAAAGGATGGCTGTGGAACACATGGCCAAGCAATCAAAATACATCTGTTCACATATCCACCAACAGGAAGGAAGGAATGAAAAAGGAAGGAAGAAAGAGGGATGGAAGAAAACAAGAATGAAGGAATGAGATCCAAAAAGAAGAAAGAGGTGAAATAGGGAAGAAATGAACATAAGAAACGAAGAAGAATAGAAGAAAGGAAGGGCAGCTCACGTAAGGAAGTATAGAAAGAATAAGGTATGTTTGGGTGAAAGAACGAAATATAAGAACAGAACAGTGTAAGAATCCCCCCCCCCAATATAAACTACTAAGCGATATATAAACCAGGAATAACCAATAATAAACTGAAACAAATGAGTGTGGGAAACATGGAAGGAACAAAGGAGAACAAACAAGCAAGTAGAAATGAAAAGAAGGAAGGAACGCGAGAAGAAAAGCAAGAAGGTTGAAAGGAAGGAAGACTCTTGCCCAATTAAGAAATACGGAAATATATGTATAAACCAGATATAAATGTAATCAAAATAAAGGAAGGTATGCAAGGATGGAAGGAAAGAGAGCGAATGTAACGATGGAAGGAAGGAAGAGAGGAAGGTATGAAAGAAGACAACGAAGAAGGAAATAAGAAACTGACCCAATTTAAAGAAATATAAGAGAGATAAACCAGTAATAAAACTACAGCATATAGTAGTAAGGGAGGACGAAAGGAAGGCAAGAAGTGATAAAGGAAGGAAGATATAAAAGAAGTGATAAAGGAAGGACCAAAATAAAAGAAGAACAGAGTATATAACTGAATTAAGGGGAGATGGGCCGTTGTTTCTTCTTTTTTTTTTCTGGACCCTTGTCTCCCCTGCGCGTGTTTAGGCCTCCATTAGTTTTGAGATTTTACGAGAACGTTCGACCCATTAGTTTGGGCGATTTGTATTTATTAGACCTTTCGCCCCATTTCGGTTTCGTCGCCAATATTTTGAACCTCTTGTGCTATTTAGGGGGATCGTGTCCGAGTGTTTTCCGGTGGCGAACGATAAGTGAGCCTGGTATGTTGTGAAGAACCGGCCGTCCCTTTTTCGTCCGGGAAATTGTTTCCCCTTTCTTTCTAAATAACCGAAAAATTTACAAATTAATCTAGAAGGGGGATCTAATGGATTTTTTTTTATGGTGGTCTAGGGAGGAAACTAAAAAAATAATGAATACATGCAAAAATCACCCAAAAAACGGCCCATCTCCCCTTAAAGTATAGCATAAAATAAGACAAAACCTTGAAGCATCCCAACATTTTTCCACTCTCACCAACAGGAAGGAAAGAAGCAAGGAAGGTAGAAAAGAAGTTAGTTATAAGTTAGTTATTAGGAAGGAAGAAAAGAAGTTAGTTATAAGTTAGTTATTAGGAAGGAAGAAAAGAAGTTAGTTATAAGTTAGTTATTTAAGAAAGGTAGAAAAGAAGTTAAGTTATGAAGTTAAGTTAGTTATTAGGAAGGAAGAAAAGAAGTTAGTTATAAGTTAGTTATTAGGAAGGAAGAAAAGAAGTTAGTTATAAGTTAGTTATTAGGAAGGAAGAAAAGAAGTTTGTTATAAGTTAGTTATTAGGAAGGAAGAAAAGAAGTTAGTTATAAGTTAGTTATTAGGAAGGGTGAAGAAAAGAAAGTTAGTTATAACGTTAGTTATCTAGGAAGGAAGAAAAGAAGTTGAGTTATAAAGTTTAGTTAGTAGGAAGGTAAGAAAAGAAGTTATACCATATATAAGTTAGTTATTAGGAAGGAAGAAAAGAAGTTAGTTATAAGTTAGTTATTAGGAAGGTAGAAAAGAAGTTAGTTATAAGTTAGTTATTAGGAAGGAAGAAAAGAAGTTAGTTATAAGTTAGTTATTAGGAAGGAAGAAAAGAAGTTAGTTATAAGTTAGTTATGTCGGAAGGCCGAAAGAAGTTAGTTCATAAGTTAGTTATTAGGAAGGAAGAAAAGAAGTTAGTTATAAGTTAGTTATTAGGAAGGAAGAAAAGAAGTTAGTTATAAGTTAGTTATTAGGAAGGTAGAAAAGAAGTTAGTTATAAGTTAGTTATTAGGAAGGTAGAAAAGAAGTTAGTTATAAGTTAGTTATTAGGAAGGAAGACAAACTAAAAGAAGGGAGGGATGAGAGATAATGGAAAGAAGGAAGGAAGCAAGGAAGATAGAAGAGAAGTCAGTTTGTAGATATGTACATAAGGAAGTAAGGAAGGAAGGAAGGAAGGGGAGAGGTTGGAAAGAAGGAAGGGCGGAAGTAGATATTAATAAAGATAGGAACAGAAGTCAGTTTGTAGATATGTACATAATGAAGTAAGGAAGGAATGACACGGAAGGAAGGACGGAAGGAAGGAAGGAAGGAAGGAAGGGGAGAGATTGGAAAGAAGGAAGGGCGGGAGTAGATATTAATAAAGATAGGAACAGAAGTCAGTTTGTAGATATGTACATAAGGAAGTAAGGAAGGAATGA